>JAVKPL010007359.1:0-28898 GCA_032173675.1 Gastrolobium villosum
AGCGGAATTAGAGTTTTTGGCGTCATTTTAACTACTGAAAAATCTAAACTGTTTGTCTAATCAAAACTTATAGTGAAATCAATTTTCTTCTAGAAATCAGGGTATGTTTTAAAAATTTCTTAAGTTGCTGAAAATAATTTTGTTCAAAGGCAAAAACGTACTGTCTTTAAATTTTCGTATAAAATCAGTGCGGAGGATGGTAAAAAATATTCCTTTTGATTTAGAAAGAGCACGTCTGGGGCTTCGCGTGCATATAAAATAATAGTAAATCGGAGTTCGTTTGCCCCTTGAAACATGACCCGTAAGGTGCCTGTAAAACTGGTAAAAATTCAGCACTTAATAAAACGTTAAAAAATTCTTTTCACAAAACGTTTCCCAAAACAGCCGCTGTTCATAAAAGACTTAACAGAATTAAAGTAATAATTTCTACAGTCATCCAGGTTCTAAACATATACAAAAATATACAGTCATCCAGAAATTAAATAGCAACAGCAAAAGTCCAATCAGGATTAATCAACAGCAGGCATCCACATACTCACGCCTTCAAATGTGCTTTCCTTTTTCCTGCCATTTTAGGAAAATAGCAGCCCCAAAGGGGTGAGAATAATCCCAGTAGTGTGGCAACAAAACCAATAATGTAACAGTATTAAACTAGGCACAAAATCATAAACAGTTACTTCAACATATCCTTGTTCCTTTTCCTTTTTCCTTTTCATCATATACATATTGCGTATATAACGCCTTCCTTTTGCGCTCATAGCACCGTCGTGCGCGCAATACACAGTGGATATCCCATAATTGGCACCCTCTTGGTGGATTCCATCTGTGGCCTATGCCAAGTGTCCCATACCCTGGTACCGGAGGGATGCCTATATGATGCGTGCTCAAACACATGGTCCTGTACATAACTATTCTAAATTGCAAGGCTATATGATTTTGGTACATGCATGCCATGCTATGCTTTCACACACAAAGCGTAAAAATAAATGCGGTATGATGTAAGATGCATGCTTATATACTTTTCATATACGTTATGCTGCCACATATTAACTTTACCTCATAAGCATATTGCCGTCAAGGCATATTCATGGCAGAATACTTTCATCATAATGAACATAATAATTTCACGGAATATGGAGCATCATGTTACAACTTCATACACTAGTCAATAGTCACATTAGGTAATATCGCCTAACACTTACCTTACGTGCCACAAATAAATTACCCAACAGCAGAGTAATAGTCCACGTTCTTAATGTTTTTGCGCACCTAAACAAAGAACAACAAGATAGAATTACGACCCAAAGTCTTTCCTAGACGTTACAGGGCTTTATCGTCCCCCTAGGTCCTTGATTCACAACTGGTTTCGTGGTTCTTACTTAAATCCATTTTCTGAATTAAGTTCACTACACCAATACATTAACAGTATCAAAATCCAAGTTCCCTTTATGCATCTTGGTTCGATTTTTAAGCTAATAAGCATTTGTCACCACCGGTTTTAACATATGCAATAGACGTAAAAAATAATTCCTAGCCTTTATTCCAGGCCTGGTCATAGAGATGGACAGAATAATTATCCTTCTAAGATATCTATACCAACCGTACCAAAAGATGAATGAATGACATACGAAACTTTCACTTACTATACATGCATGCCACGGCCCAGCCAGTGAAAGAAAAGAAAACGAGTTTGAACCTTTATTTGATCACTTGCAAGTCTAATGACAAAGCTGTTTTCAAGGCAGGAAGGGTGCTGATCACATAACTGAATTATAACCCTCCCCAAAATGCACGTTCAAGGCTAAACAGGGAGAAGAGGGTAACACAGAGTTTGACTCACCTCCTTACGCGTTTCAGAATCATTTCTCGGTCCTAAGTTGCAACAACGAAGGAATGAGCAGCTCCCTAATCCTCCTAATGCTTCACGGTTTAGATTTAACTACAAGCAAGCCAAAAATGTCTTTATCCACCGAGTGAGGTGTGCAAGAGTAAGGAAGATATGGACATCTTGCATTGTTGATAGCTAACGTTCGGCCAACAAGGGAGAGAAGGAGAAATATGTTAAATGCCTTGCGTTCTGCTCACAGAACTCGTGGCTGGAAGAAATGGAAGATGAAATGAAGTTGTTTCTTAGAGTTCTTCCCTACGAGTGCTCGCAGTCAAAAGGAAGGAAGAAGGTGCTTTGAGCTTTTGTTGTCCTTCCAAGAACTTCACGGTTTGTGCAGGAAGGGTGCCAATTCTGATCTGTTTCTTGTTAACACCTACGGTCTAGAGGGTGTGAGGAGGGAAGGTGAGTGGAAGGAGGTGCAAACATATTCTTGGTGTTAAAACAAGGTGTGGTTCACGGTTTCATGTCAAAAGAGGGAATGAAAGAAGAGTTAATTTCTTGTGTTTCATCTTATGGGTACTTATAGCCAAGAGAAGTGGAAGGAGGGGAATGGTGCAGAGTTTCTACTTGGAAGGTAAGGATCAAAATTCCCATTGCATAGTCTTCCTATGTGCGCACAAGGTGGAGAGACAAGGTGGGAGTGGTGTGTTCCTTTTGACCAATACAAAAACATGCAGGAAGGGTGCTCTCCACCAAAGGCTGAGTGCGCTAGCCAGTCCACCAACAAACAGACTGCTCCCTCACACTCTATGCGCATGGAAGGAGTGGAAGGTTGAAGGTGCCATGTGGTGCACATGCAATGCCAAAAATCAGTTTGCTCCCTTGGTGCTCTATGCGCATGCAAGACAACAACAAAAGCTGGCACTTGGGTAACACTCAAA
This sequence comes from Gastrolobium villosum, assembly GCA_032173675.1. Classification (NCBI taxonomy): domain Eukaryota; kingdom Viridiplantae; phylum Streptophyta; class Magnoliopsida; order Fabales; family Fabaceae; genus Gastrolobium; species Gastrolobium villosum. The sequence continues at coordinate 2,770 of JAVKPL010007359.1, forward strand.
AGCTGATCACAAGACAACCACACAAAAAAAACCAGCATTTAAGCATGCTGCATATGCGCCCAAGTGGCGTGCATGCAAGGAGAATGGAGTAAGGTGGCGGACATGCAAGGAGTGGTGGAGGATTTTGGTTGACACATGGTAAACATGCAAAGCTTAATAGCAAGACAACAACAAGTGGTGGTCATGCAGAGGGAGGCTAGGGCTGATTGCTTTTAACAATTGACCAGAATATCTCCTCATTCCATTCCTAATATGCGCACCATAGCGAAAAAGAGGGTAAGGGGAAATGAGATTTTCGGCCAATCATCTTTCATGCAAGCTGACTACTTTACTTTCATTGGACAAAGGCTTACAAGGCTGATTTGAGGTTATCTAAGATTACAAGCAATCAGATTGTCCTAATATCCTATGCGCATAAAAATTACAAGGTTGGATGAGCTTGCCATGTGGAGCTTCTAGACCAATAGTGGACAGCCTTGTAAGTTTCTTAAGATAAGGTGTGAGGCTTCTAAGAGGTCAAGGCTGAACATAATCCCCATTTAGGGACTCTTAGGCGTCGGCAATGGAGATAATTTGAGTCCAAAATTCATGTTCAAGAGCTTTCCTATCTTATGTACTAGTCCCATGTTTTATTATTTTATGCACCCTCTAATTATTACTAAGAGGTTTGTTTCTTGAACTAAAGTTAATCACATAATTATAACTAGCCTCCAATTAAGAAAATATACGTACTAATCCCTAATAGCATGTAAACAAATAATTTCCCTAACTTGAATTAATTCCGCCCTAAACATTAGTATAATTTCGAATTCCAACATGCTTTCGTGTTCCTCACGAAATTCATATAACTTCCTAAATTTGCGGGATGTTACAGAAAATGAATTCCGACGAAAATGGATGAATAAAATAAATGCAAAAGAAATTGATTTTATGAAGTTTTTCGACGAAAAATGGATTCCATCGAAGATTTTTGACGAAAAATGTATTCCGTCGAAAACGGATTAATAAAATAAATGCAAAAGAAATTGATTTTGTGAACATTTTTGACGGAAAATGAATTCCGTCGAAAATGGATGAATAAAATAAATGCAAAAGAAATTGGTTTTGTGAAGTTTTTCGACGGAAAATGGATTCCGTCGAAGATTTTTGACGGAAAATGAATTCCGTCGAAAATGGATGAATAAAATAAATGCAAAAGAAATTATTTTATGAAGTTTTTCGACGAAAAATGGATTCCGTCGAAGATTTTTGACGAAAAAAGTATTCCGTCGAAAACGGTTGACTAAAATAAATACAAAAGAAATTGATTTTGTGAAGTTTTTCGACGGAAAAAGAATTTCATCGAAAACAGATTAATAAAATAAATACAAAGGAAATTGATTTTGTAAGTTTTTCGACGGAAAATGGATTCCGTCGAAGATTTTTGACGGAAAATGGATTCCGTCGAAAACGGATGAATAAAATAAATGCAAAAGAAATTGATTTTGTGAAGTTTTTCGACGGAAAATGGATTCCGTCGAAGATTTTTGACGGAAAATGAATTCCGTCGAAAATGGATGAATAAAATAAATGCAAAAGAAATTGATTTTGTGAATTTTTTCGACGGAAAATAGATTTCGTCGAAGATTTTTGACGGAAAATGAATTCCGTTGAAAATGGATGAATAAAATAAATGCAAAAGAAATTGATTTTATGAAGTTTTTCGACGAAAAATGGATTCCATCGAAGATTTTTGACGAAAAATGTATTCCGTCGAAAACGGATTAATAAAATAAATGCAAAAGAAATTGATTTTGTGAACATTTTTGACGGAAAATGAATTCCGTCGAAAATGGAAGAATAAAATAAATGCAAAAGAAATTATTTTATGAAGTTTTTCGACGAAAAATGGATTCCGTCGAAGATTTTTGACGAAAAAAGTATTCCGTCGAAAACGGATGACTAAAATAAATGCAAAAGAAATTGATTTTGTGAAGTTTTTCGATTAATAAAACGGAAAATGGATTCCGTCGAAGATTTTTGACGGAAAATGAATTCCGTCGAAAATGGATGAATAAAATAAATACAAAATAAATTGATTTTGTGAAGTTTTTCGTCAGGAAAAAAAAAATGGATATAATAAAATAAATGCAAAAGAAATTGATTTTTTGAAGTTTTTCGACGGAAAATGGATTCCGTAGAAGATTTTGATGGAAAATGGATTCCGTCGAAGATTTTTGACGGAAAATGAATTCCGTCGAAAACGGATGAATAAAATAAATGCAAAAGAAATTGACTTTATTAAGTTTTTCGACGCAAAATGGATTCCGTCGAAGATTTTTGACGAAAAATGTTTTCCGTCGAAAATGAATGAATTAAATTAATGCAAAAGAAATTTATTTTGTGAAGTGTTTCAACGGAAAATGAATTCCGTCGAACATGGATTAATAAAATAAATGTAAAAGAAATTGATTTTTCGAAGTTTTTCGACGGAAAATGGATTCCGTAGAAGATTTTTGATGGAAAATGGATTCCGTCGAAGATTTTTGACGGAAAATGAATTCCGTCGAAAATGCATGAATAAAATAAATGCAAAAGAAATTGATTTTATGAAGTTTTTCGACGTAAAACGGATTCCTTCGAAAACGGATGAATAAAATAAATTCAAAAGAAATTGATTTTGTGAAGTTTTTCGACAGAAAACAAATTCCGCCGAAAACAGATGAATAAAGTAAATGCAAAAGAAATTGATTTTGTTCAGTTTTTCGACGGAAAATGGATTCCGTAGAAGATTTTTGACGGAAAATGGATTCCTTCGAAGATTTTTGACGGAAAATGAATTCCATCGAAAACGGATGAATAAAATAAATGCAAAAGAAATTGATTTTGTGAAGTTTTTCGACGGAAAATGGATTCCGTCGAAGATTTTTGACGGAAAATGAATTCCGTCGAAAATGGATGAATAAAATAAATGCAAAAGAAATTGATTTTGTGAATTTTTTCGACGGAAAATAGATTTCGTCGAAGATTTTTGACGGAAAATGAATTCCGTCGAAAATGGATGAATAAAATAAATGCAAAAGAAATTGATTTTATGAAGTTTTTCGACGAAAAATGGATTCCATCGAAGATTTTTGACGAAAAATGTATTCCGTCGAAAACGGATTAATAAAATAAATGCAAAAGAAATTGATTTTGTGAACATTTTTGACGGAAAATGAATTCCGTCGAAAATGGAAGAATAAAATAAATGCAAAAGAAATTATTTTATGAAGTTTTTCGACGAAAAATGGATTCCGTCGAAGATTTTTGACGAAAAAAGTATTCCGTCGAAAACGGATGACTAAAATAAATACAAAAGAAATTGATTTTCTGAAGTTTTTCGACGGAAAAAGAATTACGTCGAAAACAGATTAATAAAATAAATACAAAGGAAATTGATTTTGTAAGTTTTTCGACGGAAAATGGATTCCTTCGAAGATTTTTGACGGAAAATGAATTCCATCGAAAACGGATGAATAAAATAAATGCAAAAGAAATTGATTTTGTGAAGATTTTTGATGGAAAATGGATTCCGTCGAAGATTTTTGACGGAAAATGAATTCCGTCGAAAATGCATGAATAAAATAAATGCAAAAGAAATTGATTTTATGAAGTTTTTCGACGTAAAACGGATTCCTTCGAAAACGGATGAATAAAATAAATTCAAAAGAAATTGATTTTGTGAAGTTTTTCGACAGAAAACAAATTCCGCCGAAAACAAATGAATAAAGTAAATGCAAAAGAAATTGATTTTGTGCAGTTTTCCGACGGAAAATGGATTCCGTAGAAGATTTTTAACGGAAAATGGATTCCTTCGAAGATTTTTGACGGAAAATGAATTCCATCGAAAACGGATGAATAAAATAAATGCAAAAGAAATTGATTTTGTGAAGTTTTTCGATGGAAAATGGATTCTGTCGAAGATTTTTTACGGAAAACGAATTCCGTCGAAAATGGATGAATAAAAAAATGCAAAAGAAATTTATTTTGTGAAGTTTTTCGATGGAAAATGGATTCTGTCGAAGATTTTTGATAGAAAATGTATTTCGTCGAAAATGAATGAATTAAATTAGTGCAAAAGAAATTTATTTTGTGAAGTTTTTCAACGGAAAATGAATTCCGTCGAACATGGATTAATAAAATAAAAGTAAAAGAAATTGATTTTTTGAAGTTTTTCGACGGAAAATGAATTCCGTCGAAGATTTTGGACGGAAAATGAATTCCGTCGAAAATGGATGAATAAAATAAATGCAAAAGAAATTTATTTTGTGAAGTTTTTCGATGGAAAAAGGATTCCGTCGAAGATTTTTGACGGAAAATGAATTCCACCGAAAACGGATGAATAAAATAAATGCAAAAGAAATTGATTTTGTGAAGTTTTTCGACGGAAAATGGATTCCGTCGAAGATTTTTGACGGAAAATGAATTCCGTCGAAAATGGATGAATAAAATAAATGGAAAAGAAATTGATTTTGTGAAGTTTTTCGACAGAAAAAGAATTTCGTCGAAAACGGAATAATAAAATAAATGCAAAAGAAATTGATTTTTTAAAGTTTTTCGACGGAAAATGGATTCCGTAGAAGATTTTTGATGGAAAATGGATTCCGTCGAAGATTTTTGACGGAAAATGAATTCCGTCGAAAACGGATGAATAAAATAAATGCAAAAGAAATTGACTTTATGAAGTTTTTCGACGCAAAATGGATTCCGTCGAAGATTTTTGACGAAAAATGTTTTCCGTCGAAAATGGATTCATAACATAAATGCAAAAGAAATTGATTTTGTGAAGATTTTTGACGGAAAATGAATTCCGTCGAAAACGGATGAATAAAATAAATGCAAAAGAAATTGATTTTGCGAAGTTTTTCGACGGAAAATGGATTCCGTCGAAAATGGATGAATAAAATAAATGCAAAAGAAATTGATTTTATGAAGTTTTTCGACGAAAAATGGATTCCGTCGAAGATTTTGGACGGAAAATGAATTCCGTCGAAAAGGGATGAATAAAATAAATTCAAAAGAAATTGATTTTTTGAAGTTTTTCGATGGAAAATGGATTCCGTCGAATATTTTTGACGAAAAATGTATTCCGTCGAAAATGGATGAATAAAATAAATGCAAAAGAAATTGGTTTTGTGAAGTTTTTTGACGGAAAAAGAATTTCGTCGAAAACGGATTAATAAAATAAATGCAAAAGAAATTGATTTTGTGAAGTTTTTCGACGGAAAATGGATTCCGTCGAAGATTTTTGACGGAAAATGAATTCCGTCAAAAATGGATGAATAAAATAAATGCAAAAGAAATTGATTTTGTGAAGATTTTTGACGGAAAATGAATTCCGTCGAAAATGGATGAATAAAATAAATGCAAAAGAAATTGATTTTGTGAAGTTTTTCGACGGAAAATGGATTCCGTCGAAGATTTTGGAAGGGATATGAATTCCGTCGAAAATGGATGAATAAAATAAATGCAAAAGAAATTGATTTTTTGAAGATTTTCGATGGAAAATGAATTCCGTCGAAGATTTTTGACGAAAAATGTATTCCGTCGAAAACGGATGACTAAAATAAATGCAAAAGAAATCGATTTTGTGAAGTTTTTCGACGGAAAAAGGATTTCGTTGAAAACGGATTAATAAAATAAATGCAAAGAAAATTGATTTTTTGAGTTTTTCGACGCAAAATGGATGAATTAAATTAATGCAAAAGAAATTTATTTTGTGAAGTTTTTCCACGGAAAATGAATTCCGTCGAAAATGGATGAATAAAATAAATGCAAAAGAAATTGATATTGTGAAATTTTTCGAAGGAAAACGGATTCCGTCGAAAATGGATGAATAAAATAAATGCAAAAGAAATTGTTTTTATGAAGTTTTTCGACGAAAAATGGATTCCGTCGAAGATTTTTGACGGTAAATGAATTCCGTTGAAAATGAATGAATAAAATAAATGCAAAAGAAATTGATTTTATTAATTTTTCGACGAAAAATGGATTCCGTTGAAGATTTTTGACGAAAAATATATTCCGTCGAAAACGGATGAATAAAATAAATGCAAATGAAATTGATTTTGTGATGTTTTTCGACGGAAAATGGATTCCGGAGAAGATTTTTCACGGAAAATGGATTCCGTCGAAGATTTTTTACGGCAAATGAATTCCATCGAAAACGGATGAATTAAATAAATGCAAAAGAAATTGATTTTGTGAAGTTTTTCGACGGAAAATGGATTCCGTCGAAGATTTTTGACGGAAAATGAATTCCGTCGAAAATGGATGAATAAAATAAATGCAAAAGAAATTGATTTTGTGAAGTTTTTCGACGGAAAATGGATTCCGTCGATGATTTTTGACGGAAAATGAATTCCGTCGAAAATGGATGAATAAAATAAATGCAAAAGAAATTATTTTGTGAAGTTATTCGACGGAAAATAGATTTCGTCGAATATTTTTGACGGAAAATAAATTCCGTCGAAAATGGATGAATAAAATAAATGCAAAAGAAATTGATTTTATGAAGTTTTTCGACGAAAAATGGATTCCATCGAAGATTTTTGACGAAAAATGTATTCCGTCGAAAACGGATTAATAAAATAATTGCAAAAGAAATTGATTTTGTGAACATTTTTGACGGAAAATGAATTCCGTCGAAAATGGAAGAATAAAAGAAATGCAAAAGAAATTATTTTATGAAGTTTTTCGACGAAAAATGGATTCCGTCGAAGATTTTTGACGAAAAAAGTATTTCGTCGAAAACGGATGACTAAAATAAATACAAAAGAAATTGATTTTCTGAAGTTTTTCAACGGAAAAAGAATTTCGTCGAAAACAAATTAATAAAATAAATACAAAGGAAATTGATTTTGTAAGTTTTTCGACGGAAAATGGATTCCGTCGAAGATTTTTGACGGAAAATGGATTCCGTCGAAAACGGATGAATAAAATAAATGCAAAAGAAATTATTTTATGAAGTTTTTCGACGAAAAATGGATTCCGTCGAAGATTTTTGACAAAAAAAAGTATTTCGTCGAAAAAGGATGACTAAAATAAATACAAAAGAAATTGATTTTCTGAAGTTTTTCAACGGAAAAAGAATTTCGTCGAAAACAAATTAATAAAATAAATACAAAGGAAATTGATTTTGTAAGTTTTACGACGGAAAATGGATTCCGTCGAAGATTTTGGACGGAAAATGAATTCCATCGAAAACGGATGAATAAAATAAATGCAAAAGAAATTGATTTTGTGAAGTTTTTCGAAGGAAAATGGATTCCGTCGAAGATTTTTGACGGAAAATGAATTCCGTCGAAAATGGATGAATAAAATAAATACAAAATAAATTGATTTTGTGAAGTTTTTCGACAGGAAAAAAAATTCCGTCGAAAACGGATATAATAAAATAAATGCAAAAGAAATTGATTTTTTGAAGTTTTTCGACGGAAAATGGATTCCGTAGAAGATTTTTGATGGAAAATGGATTCCGTCGAAGATTTTGGACGGAAAATGAATTCCGTCGAAAACGGATGAATAAAATAAATGCAAAAGAAATTGACTTTATTAAGTTTTTCGACGCAAAATGGATTCCGTCGAAGATTTTTGACGAAAAATGTTTTCCGTCGAAAATGAATGAATTAAATTAATGCAAAAGAAATTTATTTTGTGAAGTGTTTCAACGGAAAATGAATTCCGTCGAACATGGATTAATAAAATAAAAGTAAAAGAAATTGATTTTTCGAAGTTTTTCGACGGAAAACGGATTCCGTAGATGATTTTTGACGGAAAATGAATTCCGTCGAAAATAGTTGAATAAAATAAATGCAAAAGAAATTGATTTTGTGAATTTTTTCGACGGAAAACGGATTCTTTCGAAAACGGATGAATAAAATAAATTCAAAAGAAATTGATTTTGTGAAGTTTTTCGACAGAAAACAAATTCCGCCGAAAACAGATGAATAAAGTAAATGCAAAAGAAATTGATTTTGTGCAGTTTTTCGACGGAAAATGGATTCCGTAGAAGATTTTTGACGGAAAATGGATTCCTTCGAAGATTTTTGACAGAAAATGAATTCCGTCGAAAACGGATGAATAAAATAAATGCAAAAGAAATTGATTTTGTGAAATTTTTCGACGGAAAATGGATTCTGTCGAAGATTTTTTACGGAAAATGAATTCCGTCGAAAATGGATGAATAAAATAAATGCAAAAGAAATTTATTTTGTGAAGTTTTTCGACGGAAAATGGATTCTGTCGAAGATTTTGGACAAAAAATGTATTTCGTCGAAAATGAATGAATTAAATTTGTGCAAAAGAAATTTATTTTGTGAAGTTTTTCAACGGAAAATGAATTCCTTCGAACATGGATTAATAAAATAAAAGTAAAAGAAATTGATTTTTTGAAGTTTTTCGACAGAAAATGAATTCCGTCGAAAATGGATGAATAAAATAAATGTAAAAGAAATTGATTTTGGGAAATTTTTCGACGGAAAAAGGATTCCGTCGAAGATTTTTGACGGAAAATGAATTCCACCGAAAACGGATGAATAAAATAAATACAAAATAAATTGATTTTGTGAAGTTTTTCGACAGGAAAAAAAATTTCGTCGAAAACGGATATAATAAAATAAATGCAAAAGAAATTGATTTTTTGAAGTTTTTCGACGGAAAATGGATTCCGTAGAAGATTTTTGATGGAAAATGGATTCCGTCGAAGATTTTTGACGGAAAATGAATTCCGTCGAAAACGGATGAATAAAATAAATGCAAAAGAAATTGACTTTATTAAGTTTTTCGACGCAAAATGGATTCCGTCGAAGATTTTTGACGAAAAATGTTTTCCGTCGAAAATGAATGAATTAAATTAATGCAAAAGAAATTTATTTTGTGAAGTGTTTCAACGGAAAATGAATTCCGTCGAACATGGATTAATAAAATAAATGTAAAAGAAATTGATTTTTCGAAGTTTTTCGACGGAAAATGGATTCCGTAGAAGATTTTTGATGGAAAATGGATTCCGTCGAAGATTTTTGATGGAAAATGAATTCCGTCGAAAATGCATGAATAAAATAAATGCAAAAGAAATTGATTTTATGAAGTTTTTCGACTTAAAACGGATTCCTTCGAAAACGGATAAATAAAATAAATTCAAAAGAAATTGATTTTGTGAAGTTTTTCGACATAAAACAAATTCCGCCGAAAATAGATGAATAAAGTAAATGCAAAAGAAATTGATTTTGTTCAGTTTTTCGACGGAAAATGGATTCCGTAGAAGATTTTTGACGGAAAATGGATTCCTTCGAAGATTTTTGACGGAAAATGAATTCCATCGAAAACGGATGAATAAAATAAATGCAAAAGAAATTGATTTTGTGAAGTTTTTCGACGGAAAATGGATTCCGTCGAAGATTTTTGACGGAAAATGAATTCCGTCGAAAATGGATGAATAAAATAAATGCAAAAGAAATTGATTTTGTGAATTTTTTCGACGGAAAATAGATTTCGTCGAAGATTTTTGACGGAAAATGAATTCCGTTGAAAATGGATGAATAAAATAAATGCAAAAGAAATTGATTTTATGAAGTTTTTCGACGAAAAATGGATTCCATCGACGAAAAATGTATTCCGTCGAAAACGGATTAATAAAATAAATGCAAAAGAAATTGATTTTGTGAACATTTTTGACGGAAAATGAATTCCGTCGAAAATGGAAGAATAAAATAAATGCAAAAGAAATTATTTTATGAAGTTTTTCGACGAAAAATGGATTCCGTCGTAGATTTTGGACGAAAAAAGTATTCCGTCGAAAACGGATGACTAAAATAAATACAAAAGAAATTGATTTTCTGAAGTTTTTCGACGGAAAAAGAATTTCGTCGAAAACAGATTAATAAAATAAATACAAAGGAAATTGATTTTGTAAGTTTTTCGACGGAAAATGGATTCCTTCGAAGATTTTTGACGGAAAATGAATTCCATCGAAAACGGATGAATAAAATAAATGCAAAAGAAATTGATTTTGTGAAGATTTTTGATGGAAAATGGATTCCGTCGAAGATTTTTGACGGAAAATGAATTCCGTCGAAAATGCATGAATAAAATAAATGCAAAAGAAATTGATTTTATGAAGTTTTTCGACGTAAAACGGATTCCTTCGAAAACGGATGAATAAAATAAATTCAAAAGAAATTGATTTTGTGAAGTTTTTCGACAGAAAACAAATTCCGCCGAAAACAAATGAATAAAGTAAATGCAAAAGAAATTGATTTTGTACAGTTTTCCGACGGAAAATGGATTCCGTAGAAGATTTTTAACGGAAAATGGATTCCTTCGAAGATTTTTGACGGAAAATGAATTCCATCGAAAACGGATGAATAAAATAAATGCAAAAGAAATTGATTTTGTGAAGTTTTTCGATGGAAAATGGATTCTGTCGAAGATTTTTTACGGAAAATGAATTCCGTCGAAAATGGATGAATAAAATAAATGCAAAAGAAATTTATTTTGTGAAGTTTTTCGACGGAAAATGGATTCTGTCGAAGATTTTTGATAGAAAATGTATTTCGTCGAAAATGAATGAATTAAATTAGTGCAAAAGAAATTTATTTTGTGAAGTTTTTCAACGGAAAATGAATTCCGTCGAACATGGATTAATAAAATAAAAGTAAAAGAAATTGATTTTTTGAAGTTTTTCGACGGAAAATGAATTCCGTCGAAAACGGATGAATAAAATAAATGCAAAAGAAATTGATTTTGGGAAGTTTTTCGATGGAAAATGGATTCCGTCGAAGATTTTTGACGGAAAATGAATTCCACCGAAAACGGATGAATAAAATAAAGGCAAAAGAAATTGATTTTGTGAAGTTTTTCGACGGAAAATGGATTCCGTCGAAGATTTTTGACGGAAAATGAATTCCGTCGAAAATGGATGAATAAAATAAATGCAAAAGAAATTGATTTTGTGAAGTTTTTCGACAGAAAAAGAATTTCGTCGAAAACGGAATAATAAAATAAATGCAAAAGAAATTGATTTTTTAAAGTTTTTCGACGGAAAATGGATTCCGTAGAAGATTTTTGATGGAAAATGGATTCCGTCGATGATTTTTGACGGAAAATGAATTCCGTCGAAAACGGATGAATAAAATAAATGCAAAAGAAATTGACTTTATGAAGTTTTTCGACGCAAAATGGATTCCGTCGAAGATTTTTGACGAAAAATGTTTTCCGTCGAAAATGGATGAATAACATAAATGCAAAAGAAATTGATTTTGTGAAGATTTTTGACGGAAAATGAATTCCGTCGAAAACGGATGAATAAAATAAATGCAAAAGAAATTGATTTTGCGAAGTTTTTCGACGGAAAATGGATTCCGTCGAAAATGGATGAATAAAATAAATGCAAAAGAAATTGATTTTTGAGTTTTTCGACGAAAAAATGTATTCCGTCGAAAACGGATGAATAAAATAAATGCAAAAGAAATTGATTTTGTGAAGTTTTTCGACGGAAAATGGATTCCGTCGAATATTTTTGACGAAAAATGTATTCCGTCGAAAATGGATGAATAAAATAAATGCAAAAGAAATTGATTTTGTGAAGTTTTTTGTCGGAAAAAGAATTTCGTCGAAAACGGATTAATAAAATAAATGCAAAAGAAATTGATTTTGTGAAGTTTTTCGACGGAAAATGGATTCCGTCGAAGATTTTTTGAATTCCGTCAAAAATGGATGAATAAAATAAATGCAAAAGAAATTGATTTTGTGAAGATTTTTGACGGAAAATGAATTCCGTCGAAAATGGATGAATAAAATAAATGCAAAAGAAATTGATTTTGTGGAGTTTTTCGACGGAAAATGGATTCCGTCGAAGATTTTGGAAGGAATATGAATTCCGTCGAAAATGGATGAATAAAATAAATGCAAAAGAAATTGATTTTATGAAGATTTTCGATGGAAAATGAATTCGGTCGAAGATTTTTGACGAAAAATGTATTCCGTCGAAAATGGATGAATAAAATAAATGCAAAAGAAATTGATTTTGTGAAGTTTTTCGACGGAAAAAGAATTTCGTCGAAAACGGATTAATAAAATAAATGCAAAAGAAATTGATTTTGTGAAGATTTTCGACGGAAAATGGATTCCGTCGAAGATTTTTGACGGAAAATGAATTCTGTCGAAAATGGATGAATAAAATAAATGCAAAAGAAATTGATTTTGTGAGGTTTTTCGACGGAAAATGGATTCCGTCGAAGATTTTTGACAGAAAATGAATTCCGTCGAAAATGGATGAATAAAATAAATGCAAAAGAACTTGATTTTGTGAATTTTTTCGACGGAAAATAGATTCCGTCGAAGATTTTGACGGAAAATGAATTCCGTCGAAAATGGATGAATAAAATAAATGCAAAAGAAATTGATTTAATAAAGTTTTTCGACGAAAATGGATCTCGTCGAAGATTTTTGACGAAAAATGTTTTCCGTTGAAAACAGATTAATAAAATAAAAACAAAAGAAATTGATTTTGTGAAGATTTTTCACGGAAAATGAATTCCGTCGAAAACGGATGAATAAAATAAATGCAAAAGAAATTGATTTTGTGAAGTTTTTCGACGGAAAATAGATTCCGTCGAAGATTTTTGACGGAAAATGAATTCCGTCGGAAATGGATGAATAAAATAAATGCAAAAGAAATTGATTTTGTAAAGTTTTTCGACGAAAATGGATCCCGTCGAAGATTTTTGACGAAAAATATATTCCTTCGAAAACGGATTAATAAAATAAAAGCAAAAGAAATTGATTTGTGAAGTTATTCGACGGAAAATAGATTTCGTCGAATATTTTTGACGGAAAATAAATTCCGTCGAAAATGGATGAATAAAATAAATGCAAAAGAAATTGATTTTATGAAGTTTTTCGACGAAAAATGGATTCCATCGAAGATTTTTGACGAAAAATGTATTCCGTCGAAAACGGATTAATAAAATAATTGCAAAAGAAATTGATTTTGTGAACATTTTTGACGGAAAATGAATTCCGTCGAAAATGGAAGAATAAAAGAAATGCAAAAGAAATTATTTTATGAAGTTTTTCGACGAAAAATGGATTCCGTCGAAGATTTTTGACGAAAAAAGTATTTCGTCGAAAACGGATGACTAAAATAAATACAAAAGAAATTGATTTTCTGAAGTTTTTCAACGGAAAAAGAATTTCGTCGAAAACAAATTAATAAAATAAATACAAAGGAAATTGATTTTGTAAGTTTTTCGACGGAAAATGGATTCCGTCGAAGATTTTTGACGGAAAATGGATTCCGTCGAAAACGGATGAATAAAATAAATGCAAAAGAAATTATTTTATGAAGTTTTTCGACGAAAAATGGATTCCGTCGAAGATTTTTGACGAAAAAAGTATTTCGTCGAAAAAGGATGACTAAAATAAATACAAAAGAAATTGATTTTCTGAAGTTTTTCAACGGAAAAAGAATTTCGTCGAAAACAAATTAATAAAATAAATACAAAGGAAATTGATTTTGTAAGTTTTACGACGGAAAATGGATTCCGTCGAAGATTTTGGACGGAAAATGAATTCCATCGAAAACGGATGAATAAAATAAATGCAAAAGAAATTGATTTTGTGAAGTTTTTCGAAGGAAAATGGATTCCGTCGAAGATTTTTGACGGAAAATGAATTCCGTCGAAAATGGATGAATAAAATAAATACAAAATAAATTGATTTTGTGAAGTTTTTCGACAGGAAAAAAAATTTCGTCGAAAACGGATATAATAAAATAAATGCAAAAGAAATTGATTTTTTGAAGTTTTTCGACGGAAAATGGATTCCGTAGAAGATTTTTGATGGAAAATGGATTCCGTCGAAGATTTTTGACGGAAAATGAATTCCGTCGAAAACGGATGAATAAAATAAATGCAAAAGAAATTGACTTTATTAAGTTTTTCGACGCAAAATGGATTCCGTCGAAGATTTTTGACGAAAAATGTTTTCCGTCGAAAATGAATGAATTAAATTAATGCAAAAGAAATTTATTTTGTGAAGTGTTTCAACGGAAAATGAATTCCGTCGAACATGGATTAATAAAATAAATGTAAAAGAAATTGATTTTTCGAAGTTTTTCGACGGAAAATGGATTCCGTAGAAGATTTTTTATGGAAAATGGATTCCGTCGAAGATTTTGGACGGAAAATGAATTCCGTCGAAAATGCTTGAATAAAATAAAAGCAAAAGAAATTGATTTTATGAAGTTTTTCGACGTAAAACGGATTCCTTCGAAAACGGATGAATAAAATAAATTCAAAAGAAATTGATTTTGTGAAGTTTTTCGACAGAAAACAAATTCCGCCGAAAACAGATGAATAAAGTAAATGCAAAAGAAGTTGATTTTGTGCAGTTTTTCGACGGAAAATGGATTCCGTAGAAGATTTTTGACGGAAAATGGATTCCTTCGAAGATTTTTGACGGAAAATGAATTCCATCGAAAACGGATGAATAAAATAAATGCAAAAGAAATTGATTTTGTGAAGTTTTTCGACGGAAAATGGATTCTGTCGAAGATTTTTTACGGAAAATGAATTCCGTCGAAAATGGATGAATAAAATAAATGCAAAAGAAATTTATTTTGTGAAGTTTTTCGACGGAAAATGGATTCTGTCGAAGATTTTGGACAAAAAATGTATTTCGTCGAAAATGAATGAATTAAATTTGTGCAAAAGAAATTTATTTTGTGAAGTTTTTCAACGGAAAATGAATTCCTTCGAACATGGATTAATAAAATAAAAGTAAAAGAAATTGATTTTTTGAAGTTTTTCGACAGAAAATGAATTCCGTCGAAAATGGATGAATAAAATAAATGCAAAAGAAATTGATTTTGGGAAATTTTTCGACGGAAATGGATTCCGTCAAAGATTTTTGACGGAAAATGAATTCCACCGAAAACGGATGAATAAAATAAATGCAAAAGAAATTGATTTTGTGAAGTTTTTCGACGGAAAATGGATTCCGTCGAAGATTTTTGACGGAAAATGTATTCCGACGAATATGGATGAATAAAATAAATGCAAAAGAAATTGATTTTCTGAAGTTTTTCGACAGAAAAAGAATTTCGTCGAAAACGGAATAATAAAATAAATGCAAAAGAAATTGATTTTTTGAAGTTTTTCGACGGAAAATGGATTCCGTAGAAGATTTTTGATGGAAAATGGATTCCGTCGAAGATTTTTGACGGAAAATGAATTCCGTCGAAAACGGATGAATAAAATAAATGCAAAAGAAATTGACTTTATGAAGTTTTTCGACGCAAAATGGATTCCGTCGAAGATTTTTGACGAAAAATGTTTTCCGTCGAAAATGGATTAATAAAATAAATGCAAAAGAAATTGATTTTGTGAAGATTTTTGACGGAAAACGAATTCCGTCGAAAACGGATGAATAAAATAAATGCAAAAGAAATTGATTTTGCGAAGTTTTTCGACAAAAAATGGATTCCGTCGAAGATTTTTGACAGAAAATGAATTCCGTCGAAAATGGATGAATAAAATAAATGCAAAAGAAATTGATTTTATGAAGTTTTTCGACGAAAAATGGATTCCGTCGAAGATTTTTGACGAAAAATGTATTCCGTCGAAAACGGATGACTAAAATAAATGAAAAAGAAATTGATTTTGTGAAGTTTTACGACGGAAAAAGGTTTTCGTCGAAAACCGATTAATAAAATAAATGCAAAGAAAATTGATTTTTTGAGTTTTTCGACGCAAAATGGATTCCGTCGAAGATTTTTTACGGAAAACGGATTCCGTCGAAAATGGATGAATAAAATAAATGCAAAAGAAATTGTTTTTATGAAGTTTTTCGACGAAAAATGGATTCCGTCGAAGATTTTTGATGGAAAATGAATTCCACTGAAAATGGATGAATAAAATAAATGCGAAAGAAATTGATTTTATTAATTTTTCGACGAAAAATGGATTCCGTAGAAGATTTTTGACGAAAAATGTATTCCGTCGAAAACGGATGAATAAAATAAATGCAAAAGAAATTGATTTTGTGATGTTTTTCGACGGAAAAAGGATTCCGTAGAAGTTTTTTCAAGGAAAATGGATTCCGTCGAAGATTTTTGACGACAAATGAATTCCATCGAAAATGGATGAATTAAATAAATGCAAAAGAAATTGATTTTGTGAAGTTTTTCGACGGAAAATAGATTCCGTCGAAGATTTTTGACGGAAAATGAATTCCGTCGGAAAATGGATGAATAAAATAAATGCAAAAGAAATTGATTTAATAAAGTTTTTCGACGAAAATGGATCTCGTCGAAGATTTTTGACGAAAAATGTTTTCCATTGAAAACAGATTAATAAAATAAATGCAAAAGAAATTGATTTTGTGAAGATTTTTCACGGAAAATGAATTCCGTCGAAAACGGATGAATAAAATAAATGGAAAAGAAATTGATTTTGTGAAGTTTTTCGACGGAAAATAGATTCCGTCGAAGATTTATGACGGAAAATGAATTCCGTCGGAAATGGATGAATAAAATAAATGCAAAAGAAATTGATTTTGTAAAGTTTTTCGACGAAAATGGATCCCGTCGAAGATTTTTGACGAAAAATGTATTCCGTCGAAAACGGATTAATAAAATAAAAGCAAAAGAAATTGATTTGTGAAGTTATTCGACGGAAAATAGATTTCGTCGAATATTTTGGACGGAAAATAAATTCCGTCGAAAATGGATGAATAAAATAAATGCAAAAGAAATTGATTTTATGAAGTTTTTCGACGAAAAATGGATTCCATCGAAGATTTTTGACGAAAAATGTATTCCGTCGAAAACGGATTAATAAAATAATTGCAAAAGAAATTGATTTTGTGAACATTTTTGACGGAAAATGAATTCCGTCGAAAATGGAAGAATAAAAGAAATGCAAAAGAAATTATTTTATGAAGTTTTTCGATGAAAAATGGATTCCGTCGAAGATTTTTGACGAAAAAAGTATTTCGTCGAAAACGGATGACTAAAATAAATACAAAAGAAATTGATTTTCTGAAGTTTTTCAACGGAAAAAGAATTTCGTCGAAAACAAATTAATAAAATAAATACAAAGGAAATTGATTTTGTAAGTTTTTCGACGGAAAATGGATTCCGTCGAAGATTTTTGACGGAAAATGGATTCCGTCGAAAACGGATGAATAAAATAAATGCAAAAGAAATTATTTTATGAAGTTTTTCGACGCAAAATGGATTCCGTCGAAGATTTTTGACGAAAAAAGTATTTCGTCGAAAAAGGATGACTAAAATAAATACAAAAGAAATTGATTTTCTGAAGTTTTTCAACGGAAAAAGAATTTCGTCGAAAACAAATTAATAAAATAAATACAAAGGAAATTGATTTTGTAAGTTTTACGACGGAAAATGGATTCCGTCGAAGATTTTGGACGGAAAATGAATTCCATCGAAAACGGATGAATAAAATAAATGCAAAAGAAATTGATTTTGTGAAGTTTTTCGAAGGAAAATGGATTCCGTCGAAGATTTTTGACGGAAAATGAATTCCGTCGAAAATGGATGAATAAAATAAATACAAAATAAATTGATTTTGTGAAGTTTTTCGACAGGAAAAAAAATTTCGTCGAAAACGGATATAATAAAATAAATGCAAAAGAAATTGATTTTTTGAAGTTTTTCGACGGAAAATGGATTCCGTAGAAGATTTTTGATGGAAAATGGATTCCGTCGAAGATTTTTGACGGAAAATGAATTCCGTCGAAAACGGATGAATAAAATAAATGCAAAAGAAATTGACTTTATTAAGTTTTTCGACGCAAAATGGATTCCGTCGAAGATTTTTGACGAAAAATGTTTTCCGTCGAAAATGAATGAATTAAATTAATGCAAAAGAAATTTATTTTGTGAAGTGTTTCAACGGAAAATGAATTCCGTCGAACATGGATTAAAAAAATAAATGTAAAAGAAATTGATTTTTCGAAGTTTTTCGACGGAAAATGGATTCCGTAGAAGATTTTTTATGGAAAATGGATTCCGTCGAAGATTTTGGACGGAAAATGAATTCCGTCGAAAATGCTTGAATAAAATAAAAGCAAAAGAAATTGATTTTATGAAGTTTTTCGACGTAAAACGGATTCCTTCGAAAACGGATGAATAAAATAAATTCAAAGAAATTGATTTTGTGAAGTTTTTCGACAGAAAACAAATTCCGCCGAAAACAGATGAATAAAGTAAATGCAAAAGAAGTTGATTTTGTGCAGTTTTTCGACGGAAAATGGATTCCGTAGAAGATTTTTGACGGAAAATGGATTCCTTCGAAGATTTTTGACGGAAAATGAATTCCATCGAAAACGGATGAATAAAATAAATGCAAAAGAAATTGATTTTGTGAAGTTTTTCGACGGAAAATGGATTCTGTCGAAGATTTTTTACGGAAAATGAATTCCGTCGAAAATGGATGAATAAAATAAATGCAAAAGAAATTTATTTTGTGAAGTTTTTCGACGGAAAATGGATTCTGTCGAAGATTTTGGACAAAAAATGTATTTCGTCGAAAATGAATGAATTAAATTTGTGCAAAAGAAATTTATTTTGTGAAGTTTTTCAACGGAAAATGAATTCCTTCGAACATGGATTAATAAAATAAAAGTAAAAGAAATTGATTTTTTGAAGTTTTTCGACAGAAAATGAATTCCGTCGAAAATGGATGAATAAAATAAATGTAAAAGAAATTGATTTTGGGAAGTTTTTCGACGGAAAAAGGATTCCGTCGAAGATTTTTGACGGAAAATGAATTCCACCGAAAACGGATGAATAAAATAAATGCAAAAGAAATTGATTTTGTGAAGTTTTTCGACGGAAAATGGATTCCGTCGAAGATTTTTGACGGAAAATGAATTTCGACGAATATGGATGAATAAAATAAATGCAAAAGAAATTGATTTTCTGAAGTTTTTCGACAGAAAAAGAATTTCGTCGAAAACGGAATAATAAAATAAATGCAAAAGAAATTGATTTTTTGAAGTTTTTCGACGGAAAATGGATTCCGTAGAAGATTTTTGATGGAAAATGGATTCCGTCGAAGATTTTTGACGGAAAATGAATTTCGTCGAAAACGGATGAATAAAATAAATGCAAAAGAAATTGACTTTATGAAGTTTTTCGACGCAAAATGGATTCCGTCGAAGATTTTTGACGAAAAATGTTTTCCGTCGAAAATGGATTAATAAAATAAATGCAAAAGAAATTGATTTTGTGAAGATTTTTGACGGAAAACGAATTCCCTCGAAAACGGATGAATAAAATAAATGCAAAAGAAATTGATTTTGCGAAGTTTTTCGACAAAAAATGGATTCCGTCGAAGATTTTTGACAGAAAATGAATTCCGTCGAAAATGGATGAATAAAATAAATGCAAAAGAAATTGATTTTATGAAGTATTTCGACGAAAAATGGATTCCGTCGAAGATTTTTGACGAAAAATGTATTCCGTCGAAAACGGATGACTAAAATAAATGAAAAAGAAATTGATTTTGTGAAGTTTTACGACAGAAAAAGGTTTTCGTCGAAAACCGATTAATAAAATAAATGCAAAGAAAATTGATTTTTTGAGTTTTTCGACGCAAAATGGATTCCGTCGAAGATTTTTTACGGAAAACGGATTCCGTCGAAAATGGATGAATAAAATAAATGCAAAAGAAATTGTTTTTATGAAGTTTTTCGACGAAAAATGGATTCCGTCGAAGATTTTTGATGGAAAATGAATTCCACTGAAAATGGATGAATAAAATAAATGCGAAAGAAATTGATTTTATTAATTTTTCGACGAAAAATGGATTCCGTAGAAGATTTTTGACGAAAAATGTATTCCGTCGAAAACGGATGAATAAAATAAATGCAAAAGAAATTGATTTTGTGATGTTTTTCGACGGAAAAAGGATTCCGTAGAAGTTTTTTCAAGGAAAATGGATTCCGTCGAAGATTTTTGACGGCAAATGAATTCCATCGAAAATGGATGAATTAAATAAATGCAAAAGAAATTGATTTTGTGAAGTTTTTCGACGGAAAATCGATTCTGTCGAAGATTTTTGACGGAAAATGAATTCCGTCCAAAATGGATGAATAAAATAAATGCAAAAGAAATTGATTTGTGAAGTTTTTCGACGGAAAATGGATTTCGTCGATGATTTTTGACGAAAAATGTTTTCCGTTGAAAACGGATTAATAAAATAAATGCAAAAGAAATTGATTTTGTGAAGATTTTTCACGGAAAATGAATTCCGTCGAAAACGGATGAATAAAATAAATGCAAAAGAAATTGATTTTGTGAAGTTTTTCGACGGAAAATAGATTCCGTCAAAGATTTTTGACGGAAAATGAATTCCGTCGGAAATGGATGAATAAAATAAATGCAAAAGAAATTGATTTTGTAAAGTTTTTCGACGAAAATGGATCCCGTCGAAGATTTTTGACGAAAAATGTATTCCGTCGAAAACGGATTAATAAAATAAATTCAAAAGAAATTGATTTTGTGAAGTTTTTCGACAGAAAACAAATTCCGCCGAAAACAGATGAATAAAGTAAATGCAAAAGAAGTTGATTTTGTGCAGTTTTTCGACGGAAAATGGATTCCGTAGAAGATTTTTGACGGAAAATGGATTCCTTCGAAGATTTTTGACGGAAAATGAATTCCATCGAAAACGGATGAATAAAATAAATGCAAAAGAAATTGATTTTGTGAAGTTTTTCGACGGAAAATGGATTCTGTCGAAGATTTTTACGGAAAATGAATTCCGTCGAAAATGGATGAATAAAATAAATGCAAAAGAAATTTATTTTGTGAAGTTTTTCGACGGAAAATGGATTCTGTCGAAGATTTTGGACAAAAAATGTATTTCGTCGAAAATGAATGAATTAAATTTGTGCAAAAGAAATTTATTTTGTGAAGTTTTTCAACGGAAAATGAATTCCTTCGAACATGGATTAATAAAATAAAAGTAAAAGAAATTGATTTTTTGAAGTTTTTCGACAGAAAATGAATTCCGTCGAAAATGGAAGAATAAAATAAATGCAAAAGAAATTGATTTTGGGAAATTTTTCGACGGAAAAAGGATTCCGTCGAAGATTTTTGACGGAAAATGAATTCCACCGAAAATGGATGAATAAAATAAATGCAAAAGAAATTGATTTTGTGAAGTTTTTCGACGGAAAATGGATTCCGTCGAAGATTTTTGACGGAAAATGTATTCCGACGAATATGGATGAATAAAATAAATGCAAAAGAAATTGATTTTCTGAAGTTTTTCGACAGAAAAAGAATTTCGTCGAAAACGGAATAATAAAATAAATGCAAAAGAAATTGATTTTTTGAAGTTTTTCGACGGAAAATGGATTCCGTAGAAGATTTTTGATGGAAAATGGATTCCGTCGAAGATTTTTGACGGAAAATGAATTCCGACGGATGAATAAAATAAATGCAAAAGAAATTGACTTTATGAAGTTTTTCGACGCAAAATGGATTCCGTCGAAGATTTTTGACGAAAAATGTTTTCCGTCGAAAATGGATTAATAAAATAAATGCAAAAGAAATTGATTTTGTGAAGATTTTTGACGGAAAACGAATTCCCTCGAAAACGGATGAATAAAATAAATGCAAAAGAAATTGATTTTGCGAAGTTTTTCGACAAAAAATGGATTCCGTCGAAGATTTTTGACAGAAAATGAATTCCGTCGAAAATGGATGAATAAAATAAATGCAAAAGAAATTGATTTTATGAAGTTTTTCGACGAAAAATGGATTCCGTCGAAGATTTTTGACGAAAAATGTATTCCGTCGAAAACGGATGACTAAAATAAATGAAAAAGAAATTGATTTTGTGAAGTTTTACGACAGAAAAAGGTTTTCGTCGAAAACCGATTAATAAAATAAATGCAAAGAAAATTGATTTTTTGAGTTTTTCGACGCAAAATGGATTCCGTCGAAGATTTTTTACGGAAAACGGATTCCGTCGAAAATGGATGAATGAAATAAATGCAAAAAGAAATTGTTTTTATGAAGTTTTTCGACGAAAAATGGATTCCGTCGAAGATTTTTGATGGAAAATGAATTCCACTGAAAATGGATGAATAAAATAAATGCGAAAGAAATTGATTTTATTAATTTTTCGACGAAAAATGGATTCCGTAGAAGATTTTTGACGAAAAATGTATTCCGTCGAAAACGGATGAATAAAATAAATGCAAAAGAAATTGATTTTGTGATGTTTTTCGACGGAAAAAGGATTCCGTAGAAGATTTTTCAAGGAAAATGGATTCCGTCGAAGATTTTTGACGGCAAATGAATTCCATCGAAAACGGATGAATTAAATAAATGCAAAAGAAATTGATTTTGTGAAGTTTTTCGACGGAAAATCGATTCCGTCGAAGATTTTTGACGGAAAATGAATTCCGTCCAAAATGGATGAATAAAATAAATGCAAAAGAAATGGATTTGTGAAGTTTTTCGACGGAAAATGGATTTCGTCGATGATTTTTGACGGAAAATGAATTCCGTCGAAAATGGATGAATAAAATAAATGCAAAAGAAATTGATTTTATGAAGTTTTTCGACGAAAAATGGATTCCGTTGAAGATTTTTGATGAAAAATGTATTCCGTCGAAAACGGATGAATAAAATAAATGCAAAAGAAATTGATTTTGTGAAGATTTTTGACGGAAAATGAATTCCGTCGAAAATGGATGAATAAAATAAATGCAAAAGAAATTGATTTTGTGGAGTTTTTCGACGGAAAATGGATTCCGTCGAAGATTTTGGAAGGAATATGAATTCCGTCGAAAATGGATGAATAAAATAAATGCAAAAGAAATTGATTTTATGAAGATTTTCGATGGAAAATGAATTCCGTCGAAGATTTTTGACGAAAAATGTATTCCGTCGAAAATGGATGAATAAAATAAATGCAAAAGAAATTGATTTTGTGAAGTTTTTCGACGGAAAAAGAATTTCGTCGAAAACGGATTAATAAAATAAATGCAAAAGAAATTGATTTTGTGAAGATTTTCGACGGAAAATGGATTCCGTCGAAGATTTTTGACGGAAAATGAATTCTGTCGAAAATGGATGAGTAAAATAAATGCAAAAGAAATTGATTTTGTGAGGTTTTTCGACGGAAAATGGATTCCGTCGAAGATTTTTGACAGAAAATGAATTCCGTCGAAAATGGATGAATAAAATAAATGCAAAAGAACTTGATTTTGTGAATTTTTTCGACGGAAAATAGATTCCGTCGAAGATTTTGGACGGAAAATGAATTCCGTCGGAAATGGATGAATAAAATAAATGCAAAAGAAATTGATTTAATAAAGTTTTTCGACGAAAATGGATCTCGTCGAAGATTTTTGACGAAAAATGTTTTCCGTTGAAAACAGATTAATAAAATAAATACAAAAGAAATTGATTTTGTGAAGATTTTTCACGGAAAATGAATTCCGTCGAAAACGGATGAATAAAATAAATGCAAAAGAAATTGATTTTGTGAAGTTTTTCGACGGAAAATAGATTCCGTCGAAGATTTTTGACGGAAAATGAATTCCGTCGGAAATGGATGAATAAAATAAATGCAAAAGAAATTGATTTTGTAAAGTTTTTCGACGAAAATGGATCCCGTCGAAGATTTTTGACGAAAAATGTATTCCGTTGAAAACGGATTAATAAAATAAAAGCAAAAGAAATTGATTTTGTGAAGATTTTTGACGGAAAATGAATTCCGTCGAAAACGGATGAATAAAATAAATGCAAAAGAAATTGATTTTGTGAAGTTTTTCGACGGAAAATGGATTCCGTCGAAGATTTTTGACGGAAAATGAATTCCGTCGAAAATGGATAAATAAAATAAATGCTAAAGAAATTATTTTATGATGTTTTTCGATGAAAAATGGATTCCGTCGATGATTTTTGACGAAAAATGTATTCCGTCGAAAACGGATTAATAAAATAAATGCAAAAGAAATTGATTTTGTGAAGATTTTTGACGGAAAATGAATTCCGTCGAAAACAGATGAATAAAATAAATGCAAAACAAATGCAATCGAAAAACTTCACAAAATCAATTTTCGACGGATAAATAAAATAAATGCAAATGAAATTGATTTTATGAAGTTTTTCGACAAAAAATGGATTCCGTCGAAGATTTTTGACGAAAAAAGTATTCCGTCGAAAATGGATGACTAAAATAAATACAAAAGAAATTGATTTTATGAAGTTTTTCGACGGAAAAAGAATTTCGTCGAAAACAGATTAATAAAATAAATACAAAGGAAATTGATTTTGTGAAGTTTTTCGACGGAAAATGGATTCCGTCGAAGATTTTGGACGGAAAATGGATTCCGTCGAAAATGGATGAATAAAATAAATGTAAAAGAAATTGATTTTGTGAATTTTTTCGGCGGAAAATGGATTCCGTAAAAGATTTTTGACGGAAAATGGATTCCGTCGAAGATTTTTGACGAAAAATGTATTCCGTTGAAAACGGATTAATAAAATAAAAGCAAAAGAAATTGATTTTGTGAAGATTTTTGACGGAAAATGAATTCCGTCGAAAACGGATGAATAAAATAAATGCAAAAGAAATTGATTTTGTGAAGTTTTTCGACGGAAAATGGATTCCGTCGAAGATTTTGGACGGAAAATGAATTCCGTCGAAAATGGATAAATAAAATAAATGCTAAAGAAATTATTTTATGATGTTTTTCGATGAAAAATGGATTCCGTCGATGATTTTTGACGAAAAATGTATTCCGTCGAAAACGGATGAATAAAATAAATGCAAAAGAAATTGATTTTGTGAAGTTTTTCGACGGAAAATTAATTCCGTCGAAAACGGATGAATAAAATAAATGCAAAAGAAATTGATTTTTTGAAGTTTTTCGACGGAAAATGGATTCCGTCGAAAATGGATAAATAAAATAAATGCAAATGAAATTGATTTTATGAAGTTTTTCGACAAAAAATGGATTCCGTCGAAGATTTTTGACGAAAAAAGTATTCCGTCGAAAATGGATGACTAAAATAAATACAAAAGAAATTGATTTTATGAAGTTTTTCGACGGAAAAAGAATTTCGTCGAAAACAGATTAATAAAATAAATACAAAGGAAATTGATTTTGTGAAGTTTTTCGACGGAAAATGGATTCCGTCGAAGATTTTGGACGGAAAATGGATTCCGTCGAAAATGGATGAATAAAATAAATGTAAAAGAAATTGATTTTGTGAAGTTTTTCGACGGAAAATGGATTCCGTAAAAGATTTTTGACGGAAAATGGATTCCGTCGAAGATTTTTGACGGAAAATGAATTCCGTCGAAAACGGATGAATAAAAGAAATGCAAAAGAAATTGATTTTGTGAAGTTTTTCGACGGAAAATGGATTCCGTCGAAGATTTTGGACGGAAAATAAATTCCGTCGAAAATGGATGAATAAAATAAATGCAAAAGAAATTGATTTTGTGAATTTTTTAAACGGAAAATAGATTCCGTCGAAGATTTTGGATGGAAAATGAATTCCGTCGAAAATGGATGAATAAAATAAATGCAAGAGAAATTGATTTTATGAAGTTTTTCGACGAAAAATGGATTCCGTCTAAGATTTTTGACGAAAAATGTATTCCGTTGAAAACGGATTAATAAAATAAATGCAAAAGAAATTGATTTTGTGAAGATTTTTGACGGAAAATGAATTCCGTCGAAAACGGATGAATAAAATAAATGCAAAAGAAATTGATTTTGTGAAGTTTTTCGACGGAAAATGGATTCCGTCGAAGATTTTTGCCGGAAAATGAATTACGTCGAAAATGGATGAATAAAATAAATGCAAAAGAAATTGATTTTGTGAATTATTTAAATGGAAAATAGATTCCGTCGAAGATTTTTGACGGAAAATGAATTCCGTCGAAAATGGATGAATAAAATAAATGCAAAAGAAATTGATTTTGTGAATTTTTTAAACGAAAATTAGATTCCGTCGAAGATTTTGGACGGAAAAAGAATTCCGTCGAAAATGGATGAATAAAATAAATGCAATAGAAATTGATTTGATGATGTTTTTCGAC
>JAVKPL010007360.1:0-29049 GCA_032173675.1 Gastrolobium villosum
ATGAGAATGAAACATCTTCAAGGACAGGAAAAAGGGAAGTAGTGCCACTCAATGATAATAATGCAATGCTGGCAGAGCAAAAGTTGTTATCACAACAGATGTCTAATCTGAATGCAAAGTTTGAGAGGATGCAGCTTTCTAAAGTTCAAGCAAATGCAGTTGTTTTTGACTGTGAATATTGTCATGAAGATCATGACACCAATGCTTGTCCTACATTGATGTCTTCAGATTCTTCTCAACAGGTGCAGGTAAATGGCATTTGGTATGATCAGCGCCCTAATCAGCAAAATTTCTCAAGGAATCAGAATAATTCTGCTGGCGGTAATAGCTACCAAAGGAAGAGTTATCAAGGTACTGGTTTAGATATGAAGTCTGACAACTATCTAAAGCCACCACCTATTCCAAAAGAGAGCCTTCTGACCTGGAGCGTTTAGTAGGAACATTAGCACAAAGTACTAACGCTTTCATGGAAGAGAGTAAGGCTAATCAAAAAAGTACCAATGCTTTCATTGAGGAAAGTAGAGCTGAGTCCAGGAATACTAAAGCTTCAATCAAGAACCTGGAATATCAGGTTGGTCAACTTGCCCAACAGTTATCTGATAGAGCTCCAGGTACCTTTCCTGGTAATACTACTACCAATCCCAAGGAAAATTGTATGGCAGTTATAACTAGAAGCGGGAAAGTGGTGGCATCCCCACCAAAACCTATAGAAGAGGAAGAGAAGGTTGAACAGGAGGAGAAGTCTGAAAAAGAAACTGAAAAGTCTCCTGAAATATTGAACCCGGCTGATGATGTGAAGGAGCAATCTACTCTTCCGAAAGAAAAATTTGAACTTAGTGAAGAGTATCTTATGAAAATGGCACCTTATCCTGGAAGGTTGAAGCCAGAATTGAAAGCAAAAAGCTATGACAGATTTCTTGAGATTTTCAAGAAGTTGCATGTGAACATTCCGTTTGCTGAAGCATTGGCTAATATGCCAAATTATGCAAAATTCATGAAAGATCTCCTCTCCAGGAAGCATAAGCTACAAGAGTGTCAGACAGTTGCACTTACTGAGAAGTGCAGTGCTATTATCACTAGGAAGTTTCCTCCTAAACTTCGTGATCCTGGAAGCTTCAACATTGAAATTGAAATTGGAGATACAAAGATTGGCAAAGCTTTGTGTGATTTAGGGGCGAGCATTAATCTGATGCCCTTATCTGTCTGTAAAGCCTTGGGGATTACTGAATTGAAGCCTACTTTGGTTTCTCTTCAGCTTGCTGATAGATCCTTAAGGAAGCCAAGTGGTATAGTCGAAGATGTCCTTGTAAAAATTGACAAGTTCATCTTTCCGGCTGATTTTATTGTGCTTGATATGGAGGTAGAAAATGAAATGCCTCTCATATTGGGTAGACCTTTCCTGGCCACAGCCCGTGCAATGATTGATGTAGAGCAGGGAAAGCTGGTGCTAAGGATGAATGAAGACACAATCACTGTCAATGTCTTTGATGCAATGAAAAGACCATATGATGATAGTGAGTGTTTTGAAATTAATGTCTTAGAAGAGGTGGTACATGAAGATAAAACTCCCTTGCAAGAATTGACTGTTGAATTGCAAGAGAGAGATCATATCCCTTTTGAGGAAGACATTAAAGCTGCTGATGAGTTGCTTGAACAGAAGAAATCTGACAAAGAAATAGGTGCTCCTAAAGTTGATCTTAAGGAGTTACCTCCTACTCTAAAGTATATGTTCCTGGGGGATAATGAAACATATCCAGTGATCATAAATAACAGGTTATCTGCTGATGATGAGAAGAAACTAAAACAAGTTCTTTTAAAGCACAAGACTGCTTTAGGATGGTCCATGGCTGATCTAAAGGGTATAAGTCCTTCCTTCTGTACGCATAAAATTCTCATGGAGAATGATATCAAACCTGTAAGGCAGCCTCAGAGGAGATTAAACCCCATGATGAAAGAAGTAGTGAGAAAAGAAGTGGTCAAACTTCTTGATGCAGGTATGATTTATTCAATATCAGATACTGCATGGGTAAGCCCTGTACAAACCGTGCCTAAGAAAGGGGGTGTCACTGTGGTGAAGAATGATAAGGATGAGCTAATCTCTACCAGGACAATTACTGGCTGGCGGATGTGTGTTGACTATAGAAGGCTTAATGAAGCAACTAGGAAGGATCATTTTCCTCTCCCTTTTGTGGATCAAATGCTGGAAAGGTTGGCGGGTCATTCTTATTATTGTTTTCTTGATGGATACAGTGGCTATAATCAAATTGCAGTGACTCCTGAAGATCAGGAGAAGACAGCATTCACTTGTCCTTTTGGCGTTTTTGCCTATAGGAGGATGCCGTTTGGACTATGCAATGCACCTGCTACTTTTCAGAGGTGCATGTTATCAATTTTCTCAGATATGGTAGAAAAGTTCTTGGAGGTATTCATGGATGACTTTTCGGTCTTTGGCTCTTGTTTTGATGATTGCTTATGCAATTTGTCTAAAGTACTGAAAAGATGCCAAGAGACAAACCTGGTTCTCAACTGGGAGAAATGTCACTTCATGGTCCAAGAAGGCATTGTGCTTGGACACAAAATTTCTAAGGAAGGTATAGAAGTTGATAAAGCAAAACTGATGCTCATTGAAAAACTACCTCCTCCAATTAATGTTAATGGAGTGAGAAGTTTCCTTGGTCATGCTGGCTTTTATAGAAGATTCATCAAGGATTTCTCTAAAATTGCCAAGCCACTAAGTCAACTTCTAATGAAAGACAATGAGTTTGTTTTCAATGATGCTTGCCTTAAAGCATTTAATTTGCTAAAGGAAAAGCTCACTACTGCTCCTGTCTTGATATCTCCTGATTGGAGTATGCCGTTTGAGTTGATGTGTGACGCTAGTGATCTTGCTATTGGTGCTGTTCTTGGGCAGAGAAGAAACAAACTGTTGCATGTAATTTACTATGCTAGCAAAGTTCTGAATGAAGCACAAGTGAATTATGCAACAACAGAGAAGGAGATGCTTGCTGTGGTCTATGCACTTGATAAATTTAGACCATATCTCCTCGGTGCCAAGACCATCATCTTCACTGATCACGCAGCCATAAAGTATTTGATCTCTAAACAAGATGCCAAACCACGACTGTTAAGGTGGATGTTGTTGTTCCAAGAATTTGATTTAGAGATAAAAGACAAGTCGGGGATGGAGAATAAAGTTGCTGATCACTTGTCAAGAATTCGAGAGAAGAACCTGCAAGATGATCCTGCTATAGAGATCAACGATTCTTTTCCGGATGAACAAGTTCTTACAATCTCTTTGAATTTGTCTGAAAAACCAATTTTTGCATTGCATGTGGAACCATGGTTTGCTGATTTTGTAAATTTTAAGGTAATCAAGAAAATACCTCCTAATTTCACAAAGCAACAAGTGAAAAAGTTCTTATATGATGCAAGGAGGTATGTATGGGATGATCCATTCCTGTATTTCCAATGTGTTGATGGAATCTTGAGAAGATGTGTATCAGAGTTGGAAATCAAGGGAATTTTATGGCATTGTCACAATTCTGATTATGGTGGCCATTTTGGTGGAAACAGAACTGCCCAAAAGGTGTTGCAAAGTGGCTATTATTGGCCTACACTTTTTAAAGATGCCAGAGAATATGTTGAAAAGTGTGAAAGATGCCAGAAGACAGGGAACATTTCCCGTAAAGATGAAATGCCTCTAAACACTATTATGGAGGTAGAATTATTTGATTTATGGGGGATTGACTTCATGGGACCATTCCCATCTTCCTATTCCAACCAATATATTTTGGTAGCTGTTGACTACGTTTCTAAGTGGGTTGAGGCAACAGCTCTTCCTACTAATGATGCCAAGGTGGTTGTGAATTTCCTGAGGAAGAATATTTTTACCAGGTTTGGAGTGCCGAGAGCAATCATAAGTGATGGAGGCTCTCATTTTTGTAATAAGCAGTTTGAGAATCTGTTAGCCAAGTATGGTGTCAGGCATAAGGTTGCTACGCCTTATCATCCGCAGACTAGTGGCCAAGTGGAAGTTTCCAACAGGGAACTGAAGCGAATCCTTGAAAAGACTGTTAGTATTTCTCGGAAGGATTGGTCGAAGAGACTGGATGATGCACTGTGGGCATACCGAACTGCATACAAAACTCCGATAGGAATGTCTCCCTATCAGCTTGTGTACGGGAAAGCTTGTCACTTACCTGTGGAGCTTGAACATAGAGCCTTTTGGGCTATTAAATTCTTGAACTTTGATGCCACAGTAGCTCTTGAGAAAAGAAAGTTTCAACTGTTAGAGCTTGATGAGTTCAGGAATTCGGCTTTTGAAAGCTCCAGAATTTACAAAGAAAAAGCCAAGAAATACCATGATAGCAAAATTGTACACAAGGAGTTTGAGCCTGGCCAGCAGGTGTTGTTGTACAACTCCCGATTGAAACTTTTTCCAGGGAAGTTGAAATCCAGGTGGACAGGACCTTTTGTGGTTAAAAAGGCCTTTCCATATGGTACTGTTGAAATATCTCCCATGGAGGAAGACAGACCCTTCAAGGTCAATGGCTCTAGGTTGAAGTTCTTTCATGGAGGACCAGTGGTGAAACAGGTTGTGGCCTTGCGCCTTAAATCCATTGCAACTTAAATGAGGTAACCGTCAGGCTCGGGACGTTAAACACGCGCTAGTTGGGAGGCAACCCAGCATTTCTATCCTTTTATTTTTATCTTGTTTTTCATTATTTAATTTTAGGTACCCAAAAAAATTAAAAAGTTGGAGAAGAAAAGAGAAAAATCCAGTGAGTCTACGCTTGAAGCGTAGAACTCTACGCTTCAAGCGTAGAGCAGATTAAAAGGAACAGTGGGTCTACGCTCCAAGCGTAGAACCCTACGCTTCGAGCGTAGAAAAGGTGAGTAAACAGAGGCTGAGCGCTCCAAGCGTAGGAACCTACGCTATCAGCGCAGGAAATTCAAGAGGTCAGTAGTCCTACGCTTCAAGCGTAGAACCCTACGCTTGAAGCGTGGGATTGGAATTCGGAAGGTCAGAGGCAGAGGGTCTACGCTTCAAGCGTAGGACCCTACGCTTGAAGCGTAGATTGGGAATTTGGAACGACTGGGACAGTATGTCTACGCTTGAAGCGTAGAACTCTACGCTTCAAGCGTAGAACAGGTTTTTAAAGTGCAGAACCCTATTCTTTCCCCCCCCCAGCGCCGCACACCCTTTTCCCTCTCCTCTCCCCTTCTCTCTCTCTCTCCTCTCCTTCTTCTTCCCCTTTCACCACACACCACCACCACACATCCTCTTCACCACACACCACCACACACCCACCTCCACCACCTTCACCACACACACCACCACACACACACCATCTTCACCACACCACCACCACACAACCACCGTGCACCACCATCTCCCACCACTGTTCACCTTCACCTCCATTTACATCACCACCACTGTTCAGTGGCATTTTGTTGACTTGGGTGCGAAATTAATTGGGTTGAGAGCTAGGTTTCTATTTTTTTTCATCAAATGGCTGGAGACAAGGTAACCATCCATTATCTCTTTTCTCATTACTCGATGATGATTGCAAGTGTAGGAGAAGTATGATCTCAATATTTTAAATTGATTGCATGTGGTATATGTTTGTTCACATTGGGGTTGAGTGCTGGTAATATGCTGATTGACTTTTGTTGAAAATATGCATTGCTATTTTTGTATAGATGCAAATTGTTCAATAATAATGCTGGTGTTAGTCATGTAATGTCTTGATACAACTGTTGATTCGCATGATTAATGGGGTTGGGACTGCTGATATGAGTTGATGGTTGAGATTAAATCTGGGAATTAAGCTGAATGTTGTCATGAAAAGTGAACTGAATCTTTTTGCTGATAATATTTATTATGCCACATGTATTGGGAACTTTTCTGATTTTCAGGAAAAAAGGATGAAAAAGGGTACAGAAGGGTCATCTGTTACTAAAAGACCCCGCACCAACTTTGACTCCAGAAGGTTTTTGTCTGCTGAAAAGCAAGACTTTTATGAAACCAAGCTGCAGAATAAAAATGTGATTAAAGAGAGGGGGTTTGATTTGGGAAATCTCCTGCTCTTTGATGATATTTATTCAGTTGTCCAAAGGAGACAATGGAGGACACTGGTGACCTTCCCACAGGACAGTTCTGGGCGAATCCTCAGAGAATTCTTAGCCAATGCTGATAAGGCAACTGTCAATGCCACCCGAAAGAGCTGGGTGAGAGGGAAGGAAGTACCCTTTGATGCTGAAACAATTGAAGAATTCCTGCAAACATCATACGATCCTACTGCTGAGTGTGAATTTGTCCGACTCTTCAATATGATGCAGCCTTCGGAAGGATATTATAGGGAAGAGATGCCTCTCATTGCTGATGAGATCCGGGAGAGGATAACCAGTCCATTCTCTGAATGGAAATTTAGACAGGGTCTCACCAATGTACCCGAAAAATTCACTAGACTCTGCCTTACTGGTGAGGCTATCAGTTGGCATACTTTTGTGAATGCTACTGTCATTCCCTCTACAAACAAAAGTGATGTAAATGTCGAGAGGGCTGTCTTATACTACGTGCTGATGGGGGACAGAAATCTGAACATGGCTGCTATTCTCTCTGACAGAATTGTCCATCTGATCACTCAAAGCAAGGACAATAGTCTGTTGGCTCACAGCTCCTTGATCTCTCATCTATGTATTCGAGCTGGGGTTGAAATTCCCGCTTCTGAGCCATTAGATGTGAAGGCTGAAAAGCCTATGACCAAGATTGCTTTGGGAGGTTATTACAAAGAATCAGAGAAACATGCAGCATGGCTTCTAAATAGCCAAGGCAATCCTATACCTCCTCCAGAACCACAGGATCCTTCAGCACCTCAGGCACCTCCAGCACCCCAGACATCTTCAGCTTCATCCTCTGCTCGCCAGCCACTCTATGAGGACTCTCCCATCATCCTGGAAATGCATGCTATGATGAAGGCCATGTGCCTGAAGATGGGGATTGATCCAGCAGATCCTCCTAGTTCCTTCCAGCAGTACACCATGGAGGAGTGATCACTGGATGCTTTTTATTTTTCTCTCAGACTTTGTTAATTTTAATTTTTAATTTTGTTTTTAAATGACCAATAGGATCTTGTTAGGGTCAATGCTACTTTTTGGATATGAACGTCTAAGGGTATTTTTCACTGTTTTGCTGATACAATATTGTTAATGATGTGTGTTTCAATTGCGCAGCAGTTCTTAATTGATTATACTTAGTTATTGCTGGGGACAACAATTTCTAAAATCTGGGAATGGTGGTTAGCCTTGCCCACCTGATCATGCACTATAGCTGCAATTGTGGAACTACACTTCATTTCAGGGGAGATATTCGAACCAATTTACGTTTTCATTTTTAAATATCTGTCTTGGTTATAGTTGACTTTAAAAATTCAGCAAATTTTTTTGGAATATGCCTGTTGTTTGGAATATGCCTGTTGATAATCTCAGATCTAGGTGTTGCTTTCCTAACAAATGATTGAGTTCATCTTAGGAAGTACATTAAGTTTTGAAAATTTTGGCATGATGTCACTTGGCATGAGTAGATTTTATGATTGTTTGTCTGTCTGAATTGTGTGCTAGAATACATGATATGCCTGATATCTTTTTGAGAATCTAGTCTGAAATCATAGCCTTTGAGGTTTGAGCCTATACAGTAATTTTTTTTTCTGAGAGGCTTCACTGTGGTAACACTCTAGAACTTGGTCTGTTTCTCTACAAGGCATGCATTTTAACTGATATGATAAGGCAGTTTGTTCTTGATAGCCCTGGCCATATAGCTCACCTATATAAATGATTTTTCCATTGTTATCCCCTTGAGCCAAGCCTGTTCATTGATAATTTACCGGAATGTTGCTTAGCCTATATCCATGTTAACTTACCTTAAGTGAGATTGAATTGCTGATTCTTTTAAAAGAGAAAAGAAAATGTCTAAGGTAAGCTCCACTAAACTAAGCAAATTGAAAAGGGGAAAAGAAAAAAAGAAGGAGGAAGAAACAGAAAAATCTAGAAAAAGGAAAAGAAAAATGTGGGTGAAGCATTGTGAATAAAAGTGGTCAACATAGGAATTGACTTCCCGAAATTCTGTGGGCAAGTTAGTGGAGCAAAACTGATGAGTTGAAATTGTATAAATTATGTTATCTTCAGTTTTTCAATCTCATAGTTGTTTGAAGCCACTTTCCATATAAATTCCTACCTTTAGCCAGGCCAAATTAAAACCATTGAAAAGTCCTTTTGATCAGTTAATGCATGCGTTTGAATCCTTCATTTTTAAGGATCTTGAGAATATGATCAAGCCTATGGCAGTGTTACGGCTGTGATGGTTGTGTATGTCTGATACCCTAAAAACACCGGAGTGGGAGTGATATATTTTGTCTTGGTGAGGGATATTCAGACTACATTCATTATTTTTCAGAGAAGTAAGGGCATCGTTAAAAATTCTTGCAGTGATTCAGTCAGGCATGACATAGTAATTTCTTCGATTGTTTGGATGATATTGTGCTGAAATACTGCTGTACATTTTTCTAAGTTTGAATCAGTTTATTGCTGAGGACAGCAATGTCTAAATCTGGGAATTGTTTGATATGCTCCCAGCATATATACTTTTATAGATCAAAAAAGCATGGAATCAGATCTAAAACTGTGTATAAAGGTGTATATGTGGTGAAATTATTGAATAAAAATTGTCAGACACTCTCTCACTCAAATTCTTCATGTTTATAGGAGAAAAAGGTCAAATAAAGGAGCAGGAAGAAATCAGACAGAAGCTCCACGCTTGGAGCGTTCAATTCAACGCTTGAAGCGCAGGGAAAGACCCAAGACAGTGAGTCTACGCTTCAAGCGTAGAACCCTACGCTTGAAGCGTAGACAAGGAGAAACAGGCAGAAGCTCTACGCTTGGAGCGTGGATCCTGCGCTCCAAGCGTAGGGTTGAAATGGACAGCTGTCAGTTGCGAGGAAAGGAGAATTCTGAGGTGTATAAAAAGGGCACAAGACAACCCTAAAGAGACACTTTTCATTCAGGACAAATTCTAGGTCATTCTGAGGAGGAAGCTCTGGAGATTGGGAGAGGAACATCTTCTTCTACCTTTCTGTAGTTCTTGTATTTGGATGTTTTTATTTGAATATTGGATTTTAGCCATGATAATGGTTGGCTAGAACCTCTTTGTTGTGGTTAGGGTCACGAACCCTTGTGAACCCCTGATACAATGGATTGAGTTTTTATTTATATATTTATCCTTTGAATTTCGTTCTATTCTGATCGTATTGTTATTGTTATTATTAGATCCGATCAATCTAGTAATTGATAATAAATCTGAGGATTAGGGCCAACAAGAGGAATCTGCGGTTTTTTAATCCAGAAAGGGAATAGAACGACGGTATGAACATGATCTAGGGATAGACATGATTCATATTGTAGATGTTTTAATTATCGATCTTTATGCTTGATCTCATATAGGACACCTCAAGGAATTAGGGTTTTATATGAGGTTAAAGGGTTAATTCTTCAAGGGATTGAGAATTAACTACTGATATTTTTATCTGATAATTATCTAATTTCACGATATATATATTGATATTTAACTTAATCCAGAGTAAAAGGTGGGGATCATCGGTAAGTGTTCTCTAACTGCAGCGTTTTTCTCATAAATTTTCAAACCCTTATTTTGTTGGATTCTCAATTATTCAAAAAGAACAAAAACACGTTTTATTTTACAACTCAAATTTCCACACAATCCTGACATTCGTGTCAAAAACCTCTTGGAATATTTAATCTTAAAAAGAATAGTTTAATTGATTTAGACACACTCTCTGTGTTGTTAGAGAAAATTAGAGAAACTCAGATACGGAATGACAGTATCAAATATTTGAAAGGCCAGAGTGGCATATATGTGGATGAACAGGGGTTATTACTGTATCAAAGCAGGATTTTTGTGCCCAAGGAGCTAGCAGAGGAGGTTATGGTTGAGGCCCATAAAGGTTAGTATGCTATTCACCCAGGTGCTCCAAAAATGTATCAAGACCTGAAAGTTAAGTTCTGGTGGCCTGAGATGAAAAAAGATGTTACTGAGTATGTATCAAGGTGTTTAATTTGTCAGAAAGTGAAGATAGAGCATCAGAAACCTGCTAGTTTACTTCAGCCACCGGATATACCAGAGTGGAAATGGGAGAGCATCTCTATGGATTTTGTTGTTGGGTTGCCTCGGACTCAGGCTGGTTACGATTCAATTTGGGTTATAGTGGACAGACTTGCAAAGACTGCACATTTTCTGCCAGTGCGAGTGGATTTCTCTCCGGAGAAATTAGCAAAACTATATGTGAATGAGATTATAAGGCCCCACAGGATACCTGTTAGTATTGTCAGTGATCGGGACCCGAAGTTTACTTCGCATTTTTGGGGAGCTTTGCAGCATACTTTTGGCACTCAACTCAGGCTGAGCACTGCGTATCACACGCAGACTGATGGTCAGACTGATAGGACCATAAAGACACTTGAGGACATGCTGAGAGCTTGTACTCTGGAGCAGGGTACTGCTTGGGATAAATACTTGTCATTGGTGGAATTTTCGTATAATAATAGTTTTCATTCCAATCTGGGCATGGCACCATATGAAACATTGTATGGACGGAGATGTCGTACTCCTACTCGTTGGACTGAGGTAGGTGACAAAGAGAGATTTGGTCCAGATTTTGTGCAGGAGACTACAGTACATATTGAAATGATCAGGGAGAAACTTAAACAGGCATAGAATCGGCAAAAAAGTTACTATAATAATAGACACAAAGCGCTGGAATTTGAAGAAGGTGACCATGTATTTGTGCGGTTATCTCCTGTTACAGGTGTTAGTCGTGCATTGGGTTTGAGGAAGCTGAGTCCTCCATTTATTGAGCCTTATCAAATTATGAAAAGAGTGGGATTAGTGGCCTATCAACTTGCCTTGCCCCCACAGTTGTCAAATCTACACGATGTTTTCCATGTATCGCAGCTGCGGCGTGCTATGAATAAGGAGACAACACCCAGTGATCCATTGCAATTGCCAAATGGGCCAATCACAAGATCAAGGGCCAAGAAGTTTAGAGAAGCTCTTAGTAAAATGTGGGCTAGTCATGAAGACATCAAGTCCAAAAAAAATAAAAATCTAGTATCTTCAGAAGCAAAAAAAAAAAGTCTGATCCAAATTCCTTGAAGTAAAACTTTTTTCTTTGAATTTTTTCAGTTTTGTTCTTTTCTATTCCAGTGTGTACTTCCCTTCTTACTTAATTTCAATTATTGCTTAAATTTATTGACATTCCAACCTTTCTTTACCCCTAATTCTTGACATAAAGAAAATATTATCTTGCTCTTCTTGTCTCTTTGTATTACATCTTGTGATCTGTTTAGATTTCTTCAACAAAACTTCAATTGAGTTCAACTAAGAACTAAAAGAGGGAATTCGAAAGAAGGAAAAAAGGCAGGAGTGTGTGAGCTTATGAGGGTAAAAGCCTGATTTTGAAACACGAGTGTAAGAGCTATTCATTGGGAGAGAAACACGCGAGGGTGTGTTTGTGAGGATATTTCAACTTTTGTTTTTTTGTAGATTAAAAAAAATGTCTCAAGAGGGTGATGTTCAAATTCCTAAAGATTTCAAATTCTACTTTGAAGCCATGACACGGAGATATGAAAGATTGAATTTCAGGTTTGATGAAATGCAAGATATAATAGAAAGAGCTGAACAAAGGGAGCCACGACCGAGAACTTCATAACATCAGAATGAAGATGACTCCTATTCTACAGTTGATATGAGGCAGAATGAACGTCGAAATGAAGGAAGAATGGTGCATAATGAAGTAAGGATTGATAATAACCTAGGAATTATCAAGATGAAGATTCCCTTTTTCCAAGGCAGAAATGATCCAGAAGCTTACTTGGAGTGGGAAAGAAAGATGGAGTTGGTGTTTGATTGTCGTAACTACTCTGAGTTGAAAAAGGTAAAATTGGTTGCCATAGAATTTTCTGATTATGCTATTGTTTGGTGGGATCAATTTGTGTCAAACAGGAGGAGACATGGTGAAAGACCCATTGAAACATGGGAGGAAATGAAAGCTGTCATGAGAAGGCAATTTATTCCATGTCACTACCATAGTAGGGACTTGTTTCAGAAATTACAAAGTCTCACACAAGGTTCTAAAGGTGTTGAAGACAATTTCAAGGAGATGGAGACAGCCATGATTCGAGCCAATATAGACGAAGATCGTGAAGCTATTCAAATTTTTATTTGGCTTAAATCGGGACATTGCAAATGTGGTAGAATTATAACATTATATGGAGTTAGATGACATGGTGCACATGGCCATAAAAGGTGGAGAGGAAACTCAAAAGGAAGGGCACCATGCGTATGGGGCAGAATTCAACTTCTCATTTAAGACCAACATGGGATAAAAATGAAGAGAAGCCTCATTTCAAATCTCCGTTTGGTTTCTCTAAAACCAACCAAGTTGTAAACACTTCCAGCCAATGTAAAACTGAATCTCAATCCTCTAGGAATAGAGACATAAAATGTTTTAAGTGTTTGGGAAGGGGTCATATCGCTTCTCAATGTCCAAATAACAACGTCATGATTTTGAAAGATAATGGTGATATTGAAAGTGAAGGTGAATTTGATAATGAATCCATGCCTTCTTTAGAAGAGATGCAAGTGATATTGAATTTCCAGTTGAAGGAGAGCTTTTAGTGGATAGAAGAGCTCTTATTGTGCAAGTTAAAGAAGATAAGGAGTTGCGGCGATAAAATATTTTTCATACTAGATGCAATGTAAAGGACAAGGTGTGTTCCATGATTATTGATGGAGGAAGTTGTACAAATGTTGCTAGTACTAGTTTGGTGGGGAAGTTAAATTTAGCAACTCTGAAGCATCCTAGACCATATAAACTACAATGGTTGAATGATTGTGGAGAAATCAAGGTGAACAAACAAATGGCAGTTCTATTTTCAAGTGATTGAGAGGATAAATGATAATGCCTACAAGCTTGACCTCCTAGGTGAGTACAATGTTAGTGCAACATTTAATGTTTCTGATTTATCTCCTTTTGATGTAGGTGCAGATTTGAGGACAAATTCTTTTGAAGAGGGAGGGGATGATATGAATAAGGAGACAACACCTAGTGATCCATTGCAATTGCCAAATGGGCCAATAACAAAATCAAGGGCCAAGAAGTTTATAACAACCCATACCTTTAAGATTTTAAAATGCCATATGAATATTAAATTAAATAAGCTCTTTTAAAAGAAAGTTTTGTAAGTATGGATTAGATAAATCTTTTATATGGATATTATCAAGTAAATCATGTTGGGAACATGATGTTATAAATAAGAATGCCTCTCACGCCAAGCAAGTCATTTAATTTATGATAAGAATTACAGGAATTTAATAAAAATATGTTTAATTAGGAAATCATTAATATTATTTTAATAATTAGACAAATGAGGTCTAATTATAATTTTAAGAATTTAAATAATAGTATGGAAGATTTATAGATTTATAGTGGCTGCAAATTAAATAGAAGATGTAAGGATGAACCTATAGAAAATAAGTTAAGATGTTGTATATGAAAATAATTACAAAAGTAAATAAGAAATATTACTTGTAAAAGTGATTAATTATAAAATATAATATAACTTAGTGGGATATATATTTATTTTAGATACATGTATTTTTCATGTAGCTTAATTTATTGATGTACATTAAGTTAAGCTATGAAATTTAAGGGGTTTTGGTTTTGTTTAAATAATAAGTCTACATTAATTGTTAAAAATAGATTAAAGTGTAGATTAAATTAATTATTAGAAGAAAATAATGCTATAGTCTTAAAAATGTAACTAGTCCTAATTTACTAGTATTTGTTAGTGATAAATTAAATAAAAATCTGCTCCCTTTCTGTTCCTTATCAGCGCATATGTGGGAGGCGATTTAGAGTGCAAATATACTAGCCAATACGAAGCCAACACCTAAAAGGAAATAGTCTTCGAAAGTTAATGATATAAGCTTTATATTTTTCCCACTTGCCTATCGGTTTTCTTTCTTTTTAAACACATGAACATAGCCCTTTCTTGCGCCCTTTTTTGCACCTTAAAACTGTGACATGCTTGTGAGGAAAAGTGATGAGAGAACATGGTCTTCTAGTCTTTAAATCATCTAGCTCCTTTAAGAAAAAAATATTCCTTAGTGAATGGAGATTAAAATCTTGTTCTTTTTCCTTCTTGAAGAGATCATATGAAGGTGTTTTTCTTCTCTTCTCCATGCACATATCAAGCTGTCCTCTTGGTGTGATGATGGATTTTCATGCTTTTTTTGAAGTAAAATTGAAGTAGTAGTCTTCTAGTGGTGTTTAAGGTAACTAAACTACCTTTCCTTAGTTAAATCACATGGATTTATTATTATGTTTATGAAATTGGGGGCTGAATGTGTGAAGTTAATATCATGTTATTATGTTATAGTATGATGAAATATTTATTGTTTTCAAGTTCTTAAGTGAGATTAATTGATGAATCTTTGGTTGAATGATTGAAATCTCAAAAGGGATGAGTTTAATGAACCCTATATGGTTCAGATTTTGTGTAAAAATATGCACACCAAGTGTTTGATAATATGTCTAAATTAAATAAAAGATAGTATATGCATTGATGAAGGTTCAAGTGATAGAAAAATTGAAAGAGAAAATAGTTAAAGGATGTATTTAATCAAGTTTGTATGTGGAAATATGAGTGTAATATGATTTAGAGTTGGTTTATAAAAAAAAATGAAGTATAGGAATTTCAAAAAAAACCTTATGGACCTTTTAGGATCAACATAGGGGATGTTATGTTAAAAAAAAAAAAAATCATATCTGAAGCTACAGGACTCCAAATGGAGTGTGGTTTACGCCAAATTAAAGCTTTAAGTGTCTACTATAACATATCAAAAATTCAGGGAAATCAGAGTTAAGATCAATTTTTCGTGATTAAAATGGCACAGGATGTTGATGTTGTAAAAAGTATGTATCTCGGCCCTTTACAATTAATTGTGCAAATTAAGTGTTTAATTCGTTGGTTATGTAAAACAATAATCCTTAGGACATTTAATGATGATTGGCTAGTATTTGAACCAAAAATAAAGTGTGAAATCTTAATTAAGTCTAGGATATAGACTATGTTTATGTTAGAGTTTTGATGAAAAAGTTATGTAGTAATTTATATAAGACTACTTAGTGATCAAACAAGGAATTAACTAAGGTATATGAATAGGAAAACAAGTCAGATTCTTGGAGTTTCTAAGTGGTGCGATTCGGCCACTATAGGATTAATTGACCTAGGAATTAAAGTAAATTCACATAAGTGTTTGAATACATTTAGCAAGTAAATTCAAGTATATGCTATATAGATGGTTAATTTGGAAACTTGTATTAACTTGTGGTTTTGAAAGATGTGTTAATATGTATTAAATCTTGAAAACATTGGGGTAATTGTCTTTGACTTGTGTGGTGGCATGAATTGATATAACTTGTAATTTGATGGTGCATTGGTCGAAGAACAAGTTTAGAGGCATTGGATTAAATACGTGAAATTCAAGCAAGCTTGGAATTGAGCTTTTTACATGTAATCCCTTGGTACTAGGGTTTAATCCTTGTGTGTGCTCCACCATGCCCCTTGAGGGTAGTGGTTGGAGGTGTATGTTGGTAATATAGTATAACATGCTCATGCATCATTGTATGTTTAGTGGTACATAGGATGTACCGTGTCTCTGGCCAGTAGATAGTTGCCTTCGGGCGTTATGGACTTCCACTAGATAGGTCTCCATGAGGGAGTTCCAGTTGACCTGGGGTCGTGGTGTGTCATCTGTAGAGGAACACACTAGGAAGTCTCGGGTGTATATATGGATGGAGGGTGCCTTGGTTGATGTTCTGGGAACACTTCCTTGGATGAGAATCCGTAGGCTTTATGCCGAAGCCAATAGGCAGGATGTTGTGTGACTTTGGCATTGACTATTCCAGCTTCATCGTATTTTATTCCCTATATTTTCTTACTTCATTAAATCCCTTGCTTTATCCCGTTTTGAATGTTGTAGTATATTATCGATATATATCTGAGTGAACCATTGGGCGGAGTAATCTGTAGAACCTATGGGTTATTGAGATATATTCGTATATCTCACCCTATTTTGCGAAATTTATTTCATGTAGTGGCAGTGGCACAGGAGCGGCGGGCAAGAGGCCCATAGGATGAGCTTGGACATAGAGTCGTTTTGCATTACGTGGCCATTGGGTCAACTTAGGACATGAACATTGCATGTGATCTAGGATTATTTAATTGTCATCTTTGTTCATGTCATATTTTGTCTAAGTTTAGTCTTTATATTCTCATGATTTAATTTGGAGAATTCATTATGTACATTTGAAGGATGATTGTAACAGTTGTAAAGAAGCCTTGTAATTTGTAATCTTGATACCTTGTGTAATATTGAAGCATGTTATATGAGAAAAGGGCAATAAGTCTATTCTAGGATGTGGTTTATTTTTAATGCCAAAAGAATGCATGCAAAGGAATTAATGTGATTGAAATGGTTTAAGATTTGATAATGTAATTAATGAGTTGTAAAGTAAGCTATTTTTTATAAATTGTGAAGGGTTGTAAGAGAACCAAGGCATTGCTGGTCCTTGAGTGCCACCCATGTTTATTAGGTACCATTTGAGGATAGATAACACACTTGTGAAAGTGAGATATATTGGAAAAACAAAGGAGACTCTGGCAAAATTTCTAAAAATCGACAAATTTTGAGTGAACTTTGGGAGAACATATCTCCCTCCACAACGGTCCAATAGGGACGTGCCATACACCATTTTAAAGCTTGAGATGTCAAGTACCTTGTTTCAAAATCTGAGAACCATAAGAGTAGCACACAGCCCTGTAGAAGCCAGAGAGCATAGACTGCTCAAAACT
Source organism: Gastrolobium villosum (assembly GCA_032173675.1). Lineage (NCBI taxonomy): Eukaryota > Viridiplantae > Streptophyta > Magnoliopsida > Fabales > Fabaceae > Gastrolobium > Gastrolobium villosum. The sequence goes on from JAVKPL010007360.1 coordinate 16,993, forward strand.
CCCTGCACTTGCGGCTGTCACTGGCTGTTTTTGGGAAAATTATTCCCTCTTCGTTTCTTGGTAAAATTAGGTGCATGATATGTAAAATTGAAGCTTAAGGTGTCTGTCTATTTTTAAAAACTTGAGAGAAATTGGTGGAGTGGTTTGTCCGGAATCGTTGAAAGTGTGAGGGCTGTTTGGAGCTCTATTTGAGGTTGGTTGGCGGATTTGCTTGCCCAACTTCAAAAGGTGATAACCGGAGCAAACGAGAACTTTTAGGAGCGTGGGATAGCTAGTTAGAAAGATAAATAAGTATAGAATAACATACTAAAATATGAGAGGTTTGAGACATGCGGATTTTCCGCAGTATCCAGAATATCGAACCATGTTCGGATAATTAAAAATCGTAAAAGTGAGATTTAAGCTAAGTGAGTTTATGGGAACCCCTTAGTGGCTTGAGAGAAGTATTTTATGATATATAGGAATTTTATATTATTATCCACAAAGAGTTTTCAGTTACGGTCACAACTTTTATTTATTACGCTTTATTATTGTTTTAAATGCTCGCGTAATAAAAAGAAAAAAGTTTACACGCATTTTTATAAATGAATTGTTGTGATTGTAATTGCACTTAATATCATAATCAATGTCAACAATACCGGTGTATAACGAGCTGTTACAAAGTTTAAAGAAGCTCTTAGTGAATTGGTCCAACAAATGTGGGCTAATCATGAAAACATCATATCCAAATTTATTCATGATCATAATTTAGTTAATGCCATCAATGCAAGGGAGGTTGAGTGGAATAAGTAGCAATTTTCAATGTGAATTAATGCTTAGTAGGGCTGATAGCATTTTCCATGTAATTAATGTTGAGTGGGATTGATTCACATTTCCAATGTCATTAATGTTTAGTGGGCTGATTAGAGTCTTTTCCTTTTTCCAAGTTGTCAACTTTAAATTAGTGTCTTTTCATTTGCCAATATTTTCCTATTCTTGGAAGGATGTTCCAAGTATAAATAAGTGAGGAAATAACTCTTGTAATCAGATTTTGAAGTTATAATATAATAGAGAGGTTTCTTCACTTTGGTTCTTATCTAGAACTCTGAACTTATCAAGAAGTTTATTCTTGTGGCGTTCAAATCAGACTTATCACTTACTTTCTTCTTTCTTGAGTGTGGCGTCTTTATCCTTCTTATACATTTGGTTCTTATCTTCCATAGATAACGGGTCAATGTTCTTTATGTAAAGAACCTTGGGATACACCACCCCAAAAGCTAGCTCAAAGGGTGGGAGTGCCCAAGGCTTTATAAAGGTCACATTAGTTGCACATAGAACCAATGTGGGACTATATATCTCAACACTTTATTTCTTGTTTTAAATTCCTGATTGTAGAAACGATCCTAACTAAATTGGTCTTGGGTCTCACTATTCTTTGTGAGATTCATATCAAGTTCTGCTGCCATGGTAAAGAAGAATGATTGCAAATTTAGAGTGAAGTTTATGCGAATGACTCAGTTGCTGATAGGAGCAAGTTCATGGTGGTAAACATCATTTTCTTTGTTGGCCAGCCAGCCAACCCATATCTATTGAGTCTTCCAAACAAACAAACGTATGGATTCAGAAATGTTTGGTGAATCAATAAAATAGATGCAAGTGGTTAAGCGCTACTCAAATTCCAGGAAATGCTGCAAACTGAGTTATGATATTTGAAAAATGCACATCTCCAAATTTTTTGAAGTTGTGAGTTCCTCTAATTTGTTGAGACAAAGAGCTTTACCGAAAAGACCCACCTTTCTATATTCACTAGCACTGTTGAAGTTGATAAGCTACAAAAGCAACTAGAAACTATAAAATGAAAAGAATTGGAAACTGTATTAAAAAAAGAAAGAAAGAATTGGAAACAGTAAAGATTTAATGAAAGGAAAAAATTAGTACTATCAAAATGTTGAACCAAGAAATATCTCCAAAAAAAAAAAATGTTGAACCAAGAAATGTCTAGAAGTAACAAAAGGCCATTGTTGGCGATGAATGAAGTTCCTTTTTTTGGGTAATTAAGGAGGCCCATCCAAAAAACAAATCACAGAGCCGTTGCAGTTACGAGTGGAATCATTGTACTATATTTGTGTAAAGAAAATCTTCGAAAAAAACTATTTCTTAAATATAAAAAATCCCAAAAACATTGTTCTGAAACATTAATACAATATCTTTTTGATGCAAAACAATAGTCTAAATAAATGATTATCAAAATTTAATTAATTTTTCATATCGCATTTGAATACATGCGCATTTAAAGACTAATAACAGTAACTAGCCCTCAAACAACTTTAAAATTGAGTAGCAAAATGGTCTAAAGCCGTATCAGTCTGACATTCATCATAAATAAGTGTTGTACTTTGCCCCCCCGGAAAAAATGAAGCAAAAGGGACATCCATGATAGTCGTTCAAAGAAAAGTCCGTTTTCTCATGGACTTTAGTTTCATTGAAAAATGTTATGAGCTTAGGATTAGGATACAGTTGAAAGAAAATGGCCTTGAAGGCCGATGGCATGTGAGGATGAAAACAAAAATTTTCAAAGCGGAATCACATATGCTAATCAAGATACATGCTTTAAAACAATATGATGTACCTTGTTCGTGATTCAAAACTCCAAGATGATCAGTGTTACGTTTGAAGGTTCAAACCCTCTAACGATGATCCACACCACCCTATGTCAAGATGCAAGAACCCTTCTTCAAAAGCCACCAAACGAACACCACAAGGAAGGCACTTTAGGCGTCCCAATAGGAGAAGAAGGAGGCAAGGTTAATGTGTTTAGATGAGTTACATTTCAGCATGAAAACTCACAAAGTGGGGCATGGAATTCTATGAGAAGAGACTAGGTGATTTTCTAAAAACTCTAAAGAGAACCTCACAAAAGGAAGCATACAAGGAGATGAGAGAATGATTGAATTAAATCAGATTTTTTCTCTAAAAACCTAACCTAATGTAGTGCCCAAAATGGAGCCCAAAAATAATCCAAATACATTGAGTAGTTGCATTCAAATTTGAACCAACTCACTCAAAGATTCTCTCAACCAACCAAATCTGATTGGAGCTTATTTGGTTGATCAAATGACCAGCCCCAAATCAGCGCCCCAAACAGCCTTGGATGATGCTCAAAGATCTCCTCTTGATACTAGGGATTTGTTCCAACAAGATTTTATCTTATCCTTTTGTTATGAAACAATTTTTCATAGCCAATTCAAATTCGAATTCAAACATTTAAATTCAAACGTTCAAACATTTAAATTCAAATTCAAAATTTAAATATTTGATAATTAATTTAACTAATTAAATTAATTAATAATGTCTTGGACCATCCAAGCTCATTACAACTATCATGCGCCCTTTCCCTCTTAGATGGGCTTTCAAACTTTTTCTTGGGCTAACAACCATTATTAGGCCCAATACCTTTAATGTTATATCATCAAGACAATAAGGTGTTAGTGTGTGACCCATTAGGCCCAACATAGCCACTGACATAAATGGGTTTTGGCCCAATAAGCCCACAACCCATTTAATGACAACACAGAGCACTATCAATGCTTTGTTGCCCCAGAGCTAGTTAGGTTAATGACATGATCATCCTATTACATATATTTGTTTACCGTATGTATTTCCTTTCGTCTCGGTTACCTTCCCTTTAAACTTAGGGTGAGGATATGTGTAACAGCCCGTGTTAACCCGGATTGTTAACATACTATCGTATTAAGCTACGTTTAATTAAAATGCGGAGTAACTTTTTCTTTAATTCATTTATGACATCATTAACTTAACCAACTTGATTACTTAATCATTTTCATAAAAATACTGCCTGTATGTAAATTGCAAGACAACTAACTGAATACCTCGTACATAAATATAATGTGAGTATCTAAAACCACAGGACTACAGAATGCAGCCTGGGTCAAAATCCTGATACTTTAATTACAACAGCAATATAAAGACAATAGTCAACCATGTGGCATGGACAAACCCCATGCTCACCAAATAAGGCAACAATGCCCACAAACAGTCTCATCATGATAACATAAATAAAGCGGAAAACATAACATAACAGCAGTCAATCCAGCAGAACAGCATATCATACTATCAACTCAGCTCGGGCCTCCTGCCACCTGAGCCCTCACCATTACCTGATCCTGAAATAAGCGTCCCCAAACGTGGGGTGAGATCTCTAACAAGAAATCTCAGTAAGACAAGGGGTCCTCAAGGAGTCTCCACCCCAAGCTCACTTACATGTGTAATATAAGTTCAAAAACAGTATTACAATATAAGTTCCAAAACTATGCGATGCAGCAATTAATCATGCCATGTGTGTTTATCAAATCTACTGGCCAGAGAAATGTAGGAATACGTCTATGCCTACATGAGTACATGGATACTACCTGCACCTCACCCACAGCTTCTCCATCTTGTATGTACTACATACTCAGGATTACCGTCTAGGTGGACACCACATGCATCTCATAAAAGCTCATTGCATATAAATAGCTCAACAGCATTTCCAAAACAATAAAGCATGTAACACAGCATGCATAAACCCATCCCCATGGGACATGGTGGAACATCAAAATGGCTAAACCGAGGACACGAAAGCTTACCTTGCAAGCTAGCTACCCAAGCCAAGAGTCCAACCACTCACAAGTCCTCAAACAGTAGTATCACAATCTGATATGGACCAATAATACATCAATATTCATGCACCTCAAGTATACAACTTTAAAGACTACGCCTTTCTTTTACGTTTTACGTCTTAAGGCTTCCAACAAAGTCATAAGCCCTTAATCACATGATTCCGACTTAGTTCATTAATTACAGAAGTTCAACTTCCTTAAACTAGGGTCCACACACACCCAATAGCTTACTGTTCATACAGTACAGCTACTGTCTGCGCAAACCCAGGATATCCGGATATCATGAGGGACATATCCGGATATGCCATATCCGGATATCACACTGGACATATCCGGATATGCCATATCCGGATACCCAGATCCCATATCCGGATATCAATATCCGGATACCATACCCGGATACTGATATCCGGATATCTGTTCGACAAATATCCGGATATTTTACGACAGAATGCAGTTTCTGCATTTCGTGAATATCCATCCCAAAGATCCAACTTTTATCACATGTACACGTTAAAGCATACATCTTTAAGCATAAATGAGTTCACTTATGTGTTGGTTACTTCATTTTAATCTTTTACATGCCAAGACACCAACTTTAAGCATTAAACTTAAGATCAAAGGTGTAGGAAACTTACCCCAAGCTTAAAACAGAGCAAGGTGTGCTCTTGGAGCTCTCCCAAGACACTTCAAACTCAGCCACACAATGGTGTACGAAAATGCACACCAAGATGAGTCCTTTCTTATCAAAGGTGGCTTCTTGGATCACTCACAATCAAGAAGAAACTCACAACTCTCACACAACACCAACTCAGCCTCACACCTCAACCAAAACAGCCTTCTCAACTCAGAATGAGACCAACAATGTAATCTCAAGGCTCACTCTCACCCTCACAAGTGTTCAAAGTGATGGAACAAGCATGAAAGGTGATAATCTAGGCCAAAAGAAGAAGAAGAGCAAAGGAAGCACAAAGGGTGAAGGAGAGCCAATGGAACAGTGTTTTCCACTCTCAGCTGCAGCCTCCACGTATGATATGGTGTTCCTAGGGTTTTGTGCCCTCTTAATGTGTCTATTTATAGACACAAGCCACTAATCGCGCAGTATTAGCCTTAATAGCAAAGTAAAAGATCTTGATCTCAAACTTTGAATTCTAGACCTAGATATTTTTCTAAGATTTTTCATATTTTTATTTTATTTTTCGGAGCACCTTTCCGGTACGCGCTTTTCCATAGCCAGTATCAGTTCTGGCATCAGATTACGTTATTTTGACTTGAAACTTATTTTACAAGTCCTACATAATATTCTAGTAATTATCAAGCATTCGTTATAATTTTCCGGGATACTTTTCCGGTACGCAATTATACCTAGTAGCAGAACCGGTATCTGCGCTTTTCTTCCGAAAAGCGACTTTCAGCATTCTTACCCACTAATTGTAATTATTAAAGCCTCATAATAATTATTAGGGTCAATTATGGAATTATTTCCTAATTATCATAATTAATTTACTAATTACCTTAATTAGCGGTGCGGGTTCTTACATTCACCCCACCTTTTTAAGGATTTTGTCCTCAAAATCAGAAACATACCTGTCTCGAAAGTCGGGATACTGTCGGAGAAGCTCATCCTCTCGCTCCCAGGTACACTCCTCAGGAGTTCTTCCTGACCATTGCACTTTGACCATCGGAATGATCTTGCTCCTCAACTGCTTCTCGCCACGATCGAGAATCTTGAGTGGTCCGACGGGAGTCTTTAGGTTCTCCCGAACCTCCACATCATCCGGCTGCACCACGTGCGAAGGGTCTGCTATGTACTTCCGAAGCTGAGACACGTGAAACACGTCGTGGATGTTGGCTAGGTTCGGAGGCAAGGCGAGTCGATAGGCAACTGGTCCTACTCTACCAAGGATCTGGTAGGGCCCAATGAATCGCGGGGTCAACTTCCTCACGCCGAGTGCCCGTCCAACACCGGTGACAGGTGAAAGTTTCACAAACACGTGCTCACCCTCACTGAACTCCAGTGGTCGATGCTTGACATCATAGTAGCTTTTCTGGCGATTCTGCGCCTGCTTCAACTTTTTTCTGATCATCTGGATCTGTAGGGTAGTATCTTGGACAAAGTCCAAGCCAAACAGCTCTTTATCTCCAACCTCAGACCAGCAGGTAGGAGTCCGACACCTCCTACCATACAGCGCCTCGTAGGGTGCCATGCCCAGACTAGCATGAAAACTGTTGTTGTACGAGAATTCAACCAACGGAAGGTACCTATCCCATGCAGAACCCTGCTCCAATGTGCAAGCTCTCAACATGTCCTCCAATGTCTGGATGGTCCGCTCAGTCTGACCGTCAGTCTGAGGGTGATAGGCGGTACTCAATCTCAACTGCGTACCAAAAGCCTCCTGCAGCGCCTCCCAGAACCGAGATGTGAACTTCGGGTCCCTATCACTGATGATACTCTCGGGCACCCCGTGAAGCCTCACAATCTCGCGGACGTATAGCTTGGCCAACTGCTCTGTAGTGAAGCTCACCTTCACTGGAAGAAAATGGGCAGACTTGGTCAATCTGTCCACTATGACCCAAATAGAGTCACAACCAGCCTGAGTTTTAGGCAATCCCACCACGAAGTCCATGGAAATACTCTCCCACTTCCACTGTCGAATCTCCAGAGGTTGAAGTTTACCAGACGGTTTCTGGTGCTCAATCTTTACTTTCTGGCAAATAAGACATTTGGACACGTAGACCGCTATGTCCTTCTTCATGCCCGGCCACCAAAAATTCCTCTTTAAGTCCTGATACATTTTCGTAGCACTAGGGTGGATAGTGAACCGGCCCTTATGAGCCTCTGCCATAACCTCTTCGGTCAGTGGCCCTCGAGGAATCACAATCCTCTTCTGAAATAGCAACAAACCATCCTCGTTCCAAGACACACCGTCCTGGTTCTTCACATAATCGAGGCACTCTCTTTGCACTTGCGCCTCTTTGATCTTTTCCATCAGCTCATTTATCACTTCTGCTGTTTCCATTTCGAGCAGTGCGCCCCCGAACAAGGAGTTCACTCTCAAGTCTCTGAACTTCTCGATCATCTCGTAATCATTCATCATTAAGCTGGATAAGCTCACGGATTTCCGACTCAAAGCATCGGCTACCACATTGGCCTTGCCAGGATGGTACCTCAACTCAAAGTCGTAGTCCTTCAAGAACTCCGTCCATCTCCGCTGCCTCATGTTCAACTCCTTCTGGTCCAACAGATACTTCAGGCTCTTGTGATCACTGAATACAGCAAACTTCATGCCAAACAGGTAATGCCTCCAAATCTTGAAAGCAAAAACAATAGCCGCCAACTCCAAGTCGTGAGTCGGGTAGTTCTCCTCATGAGGTTTCAACTGTCTTGAGGCGTAAGCAACCGCTTTACCTTTCTGCATCAGCACACAGCCCAGTCCTTTACCAGAGGCATCGCAGTATAACTCAAACTGTTCCGCAGGATCAGGAAGGACTAACACAGGAGCAGTAGTCAGTCTCTCCTTCAACTCCTGGAAACACTCCTCACACTCATGTGTCCACACGAATGGAGTCTCCTTTCGGGTAAGGCGAGTCATTGGTAGCACCATCTTGGAGAATCCTTCTATGAACCTCCTATAGTAGCCTGCCAAACCCAGGAAGCTTCTCACTTCCGTAACCGTCTTAGGCCTCTCCCAATCCATCACGGCCTCAATCTTGTTAGGATCAACTGCAACTCCATCAACGGAAATCACATGACCCAGAAGTTTCACCGCCTTGAGCCAAAACTCGCATTTCGACGGCTTAGCATAAAGCTTTTTCTCTTTTAGCACTTGCAAAACAATCTTCAAGTGCTCAGTATGCTCCTCCTCCGTCTTGGAGTAAATCAAGATGTCGTCAATGAAGACGATCACAAACTGATCCAGGTACGGCTGGAAGATCCTGTTCATGTAGTCCATGAACACTGCGGGTGCATTGGTGAGTCCAAACGGGATCACCAAGTACTCATAATGCCCGTACCTCGAGCGAAATGCTGTCTTGGGGACATCCTCCGGCTTTACCCATATCTGATGGTAACCGGACCGGAGGTCAATCTTGGAATACACACAAGCACCCCTGAGCTGATCCAGCAAATCATCAATACGTGGAAGAGGGTACTTGTTCTTGATTGTCACCTTGTTCAACTGTCTGTAGTCAGTGCACAACCGCATGGTCCCATCTTTCTTTTTCACAAAAATGACCGGTGCTCCCCAGGGAGACACACTCGGCCGAATAAAATCTTTCGCTGAAAGCTCCTCAATATGCTTCTTCAGCTCCGCCAACTCTGGTGGCGACATCCGGTATGGAGTCAACGAGATAGGCCCCACACCAGGCAATAAGTCTATGGAGAACTCTATCTCCCTCTGCGGTGGAAACTCAGGGATCTCCTCGGGAAACACCTCGAGGAATTCCCTCACCACAGGAATGCCAGCGAGATCCTCCTGTGTCCCACTCACCAAACCTCCCAACATGACATAGCCGAATGCCCCTGCTCTCAAGGCCCTCCTCGCCTGCAGGACTGAAATGAACGGTGAGGAACTGGCTGTGGACCCACCCGGAGACATCACCACTTTCTTGGCACAACAATCAATCATTACACAGTTTCTGGACAACCAATCCATGCCCAGAATAATCTCAAGGTTGGCCATCGGCAATCCTATCAGATCTACCGAGAAGTCACGGCCATCCCACTGAAACGCTACATCGCGATGAACAGTGGAGGTCAAACATTTTTCTCCGGTGGCGGTGGTCACCCGCATCGGTGGAGAAAGCACATCACTGGGCAACTCAAGCCCCACAGCAATAGGGGTAGCAACAAAAGAGTGCGTTGCCCCGGAATCAAATAACACATCAACAGCTGAACCACCAATGGTAACAGTACCTCTGACCAGGTTCGGAGCTCTGTCCGACTGCTGACGATCCATAGTGTACACACGCCCCGTGGTAGGTGGCACTGCTGGTGCCCCAGTAGGAACCATCTGCAATGGCACAGCCTGCACTGCAGCAACTCTCGCCGTCGGGCAATCTCTGGAGTAGTGGCCCTCCTTGCCATACTGGAAGCATATCAACTGTCCGGTAGAGCACGGCCCAAAATGTGACTTCCCGCATCCCGAACATTTGGGAGCAGGAGGTCTAGCGGCGTTCCCCTGTGTAGCAGTCTTTCTGAACTGATTTGGCGCTTGCTTAGCCGCCAACTGTTTGCCCTTGCCTTTATTCGCAAAAATTTTATTCTTCCAGGGAGTGGAACCGCCGGTACCCTGTGGCACCTCCATCTTGGCCTTCTTGGCCTTACTCGTGCTGTAGAAGTCCTCAATATCACGACACTACTGGACCAGTGTCCCAAAATCTCTGGAAGCAGATCCAGCTAAGTAACCAGCAATATCCTCACTAAGTCCCCTGCGGAACTTAGCAGCCAAGAATGTAGGAGTAGGCCTCGCCATCCTGAAGTGTGAAAACTTCACCAGCTCATTAAACTTGGCCAGGTACTCGTCCACAGACAACGAGCCCTGAACCAACCGGTCAAACTCCCCCTGCTTCCTCTCCTGTGAGTCATAAGGGAAGTACTGACCCAGGAAGCTCTCCTCGAAGAATGGCCACGTCATCACATGGCCCTGCATCTCGTAGACCTGAGAAAGATTGGTCCACCACTCATGGGCCTCGCCCTCCAGCATATAAGTGGCGAACAACAGCTTCTGCGGATCGGTGCACTGCATGATCCGGAAAATCTTGTCTAGCGCCTGAAGCCATCTAGCAGCAGCAATGGGATCATACGATCCGTCGAATGAAGGTGGCTTATGCTTGCGGAAAGCATTCAGCCGGCGATCGATCTCGTCACGATCCTCAGCAAGTACGGGGATAGTCTGCATAGCCCCCGTCAAGTGACTACCCTCACCCATCTGGCTCTGGGTGTCCTCCTGTTGACTAGGCGGAGGTGGAGGCGGTGGCGGCGGTGGAGGTGGTGGAGGACCCTGGCCAGCAGCAGGACCAGCCCTCAACTCCTCCAACATGACCCTCATCATAGTCATGTTGGCCATCCGGTTCTCCTCCAGAACCTCTGCCGTGGTTTGCCGGTTCGCATCTCGAATAGCGTCCAGCATCGCCCGGTTTGTCAGCCTCGTGGCTTCCTGGTCGGCTAGTCGGGCCGCCTACATCTCAGCCAATGCAGCCAGGATAGGATCCGATTGATCCTCGCTCGTACTCGTGTTCCTCCTTGGTGGCACCATGACTCTGCACAAGTTACACAAAGAATGAGTTGATCAGGCCCACGCCATGTGGTCACATATGCATTATCATAACACACACCAGTCAGAGAGAACACAAAGTAGACACGCAACGAAACATCCTAAGTTATTGCAATACATACAGGCTTTTCCCTAGAAAGTGCTCTGATACCATAAAATGTAACAGCCCGTGTTAACCCGGATTGTTAACATACTATCGTATTAAGCTACGCTTAATTAAAATGCGGAGTAACTTTTTCTTTAATTCATTTATGACGTCATTAACTTAACCAACTTGATTACTTAATCATTTTCATAAAAATACTGCCTGTATGTAAATTGCAAGACAACTAACTGAATACCTCGTACATAAATATAACGTGAGTATCTAAAACCACAGGACTACAGAATGCAGCCTGGGTCAAAATCCTGATACTTTAATTACAACAGCAATATAAAGACAATAGTCAACCATGTGGCATGGACAAACCCCGTGCTCACCAAATAAGGCAACAATGCCCACAAACAGTCTCATCATGATAACATAAATAAAGCGGAAAACATAACATAACAGCAGTCAATCCAGCAGAACAGCATATCATACTATCAACTCAGCTCGGGCCTCCTGCCACCTGAGCCCTCAACATTACCTGATCCTGAAATAAGCGTCCCCAAACGTGGGGTGAGATCTCTAACAAGAAATCTCAGTAAGACAAGGGGTCCTCAAGGAGTCTCCACCCCAAGCTCACTTACATGTGTAATATAAGTTCAAAAACAGTATTACAATATAAGTTCCAAAATCATGCGATGCAGCAATTAATCATGCCATGTGTGTTTATCAAATCTACTGGCCAGAGAAATGTAGGAATACGTCTATGCCTACATGAGTACATGGATACTACCTGCACCTCACCCACAGCTTCTCCATCTTGTATGTACTACATACTCAGGATTACCGTCTAGGTGGACACCACATGCATCTCATAAAAGCTCATTGCATATAAATAGCTCAACAACATTTCCAAAACAATAAAGCATGTAACACAACATACATAAACACATCCCCATGGGACATGGTGGAACAACAAAATGGCTAAACCGAGGACACGAAAGCTTACCTTGCAAGCTAGCTACCCAAGCCAAGA
>JAVKPL010007361.1:0-29151 GCA_032173675.1 Gastrolobium villosum
ATGCGCACATGTGACAAGCTAAAGAGGTAATGCTTGCCATGTGATGAAAGCTACTACTCCTCAAAGCAAAGTCAGAAATCTGCACCATTTCTCTGCGCATAGGAGACCGTGAAGGAGTGCCAAGACAAGGCATGACAAGGCTGATGACTTTGGCAAGAAAGGGCAGGTTTCTTCCTTGAGCTAAGCGCACCTAGGGAGGTAGAAAGGGACAGAAGATGGCAGTCATGTTGGCAGTCATGTAAAGTCATGAGGAGCTAGAAGCAATCAAGCAAAGGAGAGGGGGAGTAGGGTGCGCACAATGCAGAAAAAAAACAGGCTGTGCATAGGCTGAAATGTGCAGCAAAAGCAGGTCAGATTTGATACTAAAGCTTTCCATGATGCGCACAAGGAAAGAGGTGAGAAGGTGGTGTGGTTTAAGGTTGACTTAAGGCACAAGCCACCAGCTTGTACACTCCCCAAAGCTGCGCAAGAGACAAGGAAATAAAGGGGTGACTCACATGCTTGCCAATAAGGCAGGTTTGAGGTGTTCCTAAAGTGAGCCTATGGTAAACAAGGGCTGAGTAAGGCCCTATGCGCACAAGGTGGGAAAGCTTTGATGGTGATGGATCATGCAGTACCTTTTTCCTTACACAATGCAGCAAGGAGGCGTGAAAAGCAAGGCAAAGGACATCAACCAAGAACCATGGACAACTCATGCGCATTGGGTTGAAGGCTTTGATGGTGATAGGTGAGGGAAGCTTGGTCAAATATGCAGGATCTCCTTTCCTTTCACATGCTGCAGCGTTTTGTACAAGGTTGCAAGCAACAAAGTGCCCTCTTCCCTATGCACCAATGCGCATGAAGGGATAAGGGTGCCATGTGAAGGAAGAGCCTAGGGTGGATACATATGGAAGGAAACACACTCAAGGCTCCCAAAGTTGATGCAAGGTGGCGGTCAAGGAAAGAAAGTGCAAGCTGAGTTTTATTAAAACACAACACACACAAAAGTAGGGCTGTGTGCAGCCAAAAAAAACGCAAGAGAGAAGGTTAAAGGTGAAGGAATATAGGGTTGCTTAAGGTCAAAGGTTCTAGGGCCTAAGTCCAACATAAAAGGGTTCATACAAGTCCAATTGTTTCCTTATTTAGGAATTAATCCAAACCTCCTAACTTTTATGCACCTCTAATTATTTACTAAAGATTTGCTCCTTACTTAAATTAATGGCATACTTTTAGATGAGTACTCATATAATTCTAAATAACACTACGCCAATTCTATGGAAAACTATGTATTTCAAAGACAAGACAACCACTTCATACACTTTCGAATTCCTAGCATGCTTTACCCCTAAATGCAAGTTATGTAATTTCCTAATCATGCGGAATGTTACACTCTCCCCACCAAATTTGAAGTTTGTCCCCAAACTTCGTTCTACCATTCTGAAACTACTTAAGTCGGATACTACACACACTTATAATCATGCCAGACCTAACATCCCCTTATGTTAGGCATTCAACAAAGTCATCAATTAATTCAAAGTATTACAAACTAATTGTACCATACATAGTCATTAGACAACATATAACAAAATTTTAATTGTGAGTTAGGGAATAAAATCTTTTCAAAGCTTAATCATAACAGACAAATTTCTATTTTCTTCTTACCCAAAAATCAAAGACCATATTACAATAAGGATGAGGTAAAATCAACCCATGGACTCTAGTTATCCAAAAATCATAATGAGGCTCAAGTCTTTATTACCTACTTAGTTAGCAACTAAACACATCTAGAAGTACGGTAATTCTTACTGTATAAATTCTATATTTGATAGTTGACCGACAATGACCAACCACTTGTGTCTTCTACTTTCGTGCTCTCCTTTTAAGGCTTTAGAGAAATTTTATTTTAGTGCTCAACAAAACGTGAACCCGGTCCTATGCCAGCATACCGTTGATTATCTTTCAATTTATATTTCTTGTTCATTACGTGTGTCCACTTCCAAAAGCACGCCATCTTTCTCATTTGCTCACCTGCTATATTTACCCTACTAAAAGTACACGTAATTACCTACAAGGTGACCTTTAGATTTTATGCATTCTATGTTGAGGGTCGGTAGTTGGTTCATCAGATTATTTCCCAATTGCTACAAAAAATATTACTATCCCTACTTAGACAAATTTCAAAACAATCGGATCTAGCTGTCTACTACTTGCACAGTCAGAACTAATTGTGAGCTTCACTATACCCATTTTATCCATGCACTTTACATGTTACAGTTTATAATTTCGCCTATCTCCTATACCTATAAGGAAGTTTCAATTTAATAAACACTTAACAAACATCACGAACAGACTTTCATAATTTACTAGTCTACAGAGAATTAAGTGAGTATAACCAGACACATCAGATTTCAACATTATAATGTAGGAGGGTCTTTGCAGATTCACCGAGGTTCATTACAAACAAAATTCAGCAATTGTTTTTACTTTCTAGCGATCTAAGTCCATCACTATTGAGGTATAGGAATTTTAACAGCATCGATTAAGTTAGCAGCACATTATTTACTAATACCTTGAGGAGACGGAATTACATTAATGAATACTGCTTTTGTTTAGTGATTAGGATTTAGGAGACACTCCTAATTAAATTCTAACATGTCTTTTGTACATATCCCGTAAGATGGTACCTCAGATACTGTTTGCCAAGTACACCCATATGAGAAAAGTTCCTCGTGCTTTCCGCCGTCCTAGGTACCTCGGATGTAGTTGACTTCACAGATCAGAGGATCCATTACCCATGATATGGACTTTCGAATTATAACCTATACTAAAACTGAACAGCTACCAGCCATAACCCTTCAAACAGACTGGACTTTCATGATTCCAATGCACAAAACCACACTTTAATTCCAGATTTCAAATACTCCTCTATAACCGTTACACTTGACAAATTGGTACCCAAAGCTACTAATGATTTTTAACCTATTAACAGAAGACTCCTCGTTAGATGCCAACACTAAGACAAGGTTTTCACGTATTTTACCAAACAGAGGTTACTTACTTATTACACAACTTAATCAGTTATTCATTACTACGACCACTTATATGGTTCCACAAATTTTAGCTTACTTATTTTGGTTATTCAATCATTCCCTAGATTCAATTCCTAACTAGTTTTCAAACATAGACACCTAACAGAACTTTTTCTCTAGTTGATTCTCGGTGTTTGACGGTTTGATACTACCATGTTACCGAGGAATGTGTTGGCCAGACCCATTCTCAGAACAACTGGAGCATCACCTCATCACACACTGGGAATCGTCAATTTCCATATTTTATTATTTATTCTTTATTCAGGCATTAATTAATTACAGTCTATTACACATCAGACTTCTCTCTTGAGGAGGTTTTCATGTCTCATAATTACTAATTCTACTTTCGTCATGCCAAGCAACGAGCGGATCCTACTCACTGCATGACATATACGACAGTAGTCTCAAAATTTGAGGCACGGTTCCCACTTCAGGACAGAGTCACAAACAATCACTTACAACAAAACAACTCAATTCAACTGCAGCACAGTATTAAACTACTCAATTCAAATAATTCAATGCAGTGCAATAGTCATCACAATAGGGCAGGGCATATACTACAACAATGTCTAGTATTCCACCCTTAAACAACATTTAATAGTCACAACAGTAGAACAGTGCAATCTAGGTCAAACTCAATTTCTCAATCTTTTAAACTTATCACAGCAGAAATCAACCACTACACAACCAATCACAATAAGTCAAATTCCTGTAATACAGCCTACAATTAAGCAGTAACTTATAAGATTCACACGACTCAAACTGCTCAAGTAATGTATTTCAAACTACTTTAATTCCACCCAATGCCTTCAGCATGTTTTAAAATGATTCTAATATTTCAGTCAAACTAACTTTCACAATTTATTCAGCACGTGCCAATCATGAATCAGACAATCCAGAAATTTAATCCAAGCAGTCAGCAACCAACAAACAATTTAATAGTTAAATTCAACAGCAATGATGAATCAAACATACACAAACAACAAATGCAACAATTACACACAACCACCTTGCTTTTATAAGACAGCAAGGTTTTCTGAAAAGCGTAGGAAATTCAGCAAAGGGTTTTATCCATGAAATTTTCTAGTGTGTTCGATAAACAATCTCCTTGTTCTCTAATTATTTTTATGAGGATCAAACCTGGATTTTTTTTCAAGTCTCCAATTTAAATGTTATTTGATAAAGTCTTTAATTAATCGAGTTCTTTACCGCTGCAACTCTAATACGATTTAGCAAACAACCCTCTTGGATGCATACAAGAGTGGGTGTTACACTAATTAAGGTGTGTGATTCTTGACTTTGAAGGGTGTGCTACAAGAGGTAAGCCTTGAGCTTAGGACCTTTTCTTTATGTAACCATGTACAGTGACATTTTATGCATACAAACAGTGGCATAGAAAGCTTTAGTATCAAATCTGACCTGCTTTTGCTGCACATTTCAGCCTATGCACAGCCTGTTTTTTTCTGCATTGTGCGCACCCTACTCCCCCTCTCCTTTGCTTGATTGCTTCTAGCTCCTCATGACTTTACATGACTGCCAACATGACTGCCATCTTCTGTCCCTTTCTACCTCCCTAGGTGCGCTTAGCTCAAGGAAGAAACCTGCCCTTTCTTGCCAAAGTCATCAGCCTTGTCATGCCTTGTCTTGGCACTCCTTCACGGTCTCCTATGCGCAGAGAAATGGTGCAGATTTCTGACTTTGCTTTGAGGAGTAGTAGCTTTCATCACATGGCAAGCATTACCTCTTTAGCTTGTCACATGTGCGCATAGGGAGATGCAAGTGCTGGCTTTTTGTGGCTTTGAGGACTGTCACATTTGCGCATAGGGAGAAGCAAGTGCTGGCTTTTTGTGGCTTTGAGGACTGCATGACAGCCCTCCCTTGCTCTTCACTCAACCGTTGGAGTGAGGACAATTTGTGCAGACTGCCACTTTGTCTCATTGAAGCCTCACCACTCTAACACCTACCTAGGACAATAGCTATCATGCCCTCTTGTCTCTTCACACTGCACCTTCAAATCAGTTTGGGATCCCTTCTTTATTCATCATAGGCGCGCCCTTCTACACTTAAAGCAAACTTCCCTCACACCATCTCTTCTTGGTCACTTGGAGCAGCAACCTATCTTGTGTAGCTGCATATTGAAATCTGCTTAGATGATCCCCATTGGCCAAGACATGACAAGTATTCATCTTAAGCCATCTTTATCCCTCTCTTGTGCGCATGGCCTTAGGGAAACTTGGTCCAAGCTTGCTGCCACTTTGATTCAGATCATGATATCACCCTTTTCCCTGCACATGCGTTGGAATCATTGTATCACCATGCAACACTTATTACTTCCATTTACTTGATCAAACTCAGCCCTATTTATACCCCCTCAAGTCATGAAATCCCACAAGCATCATCTAGAAAAGAGGCATGTTCCTTCTCCTCCCAAAGCCATCAATCCGTGACTTACCTTGCAAGACACCAACCATTCAAGCTCTCATCCCTTTCCTTGCATGGTGCGTTGTGTGACAGCAGCCTAGGGGAAACTACATGAGTTCATCCTTCATCCTTTCCTTGTGTAGCCTTGCACCATCCACCAACCTTACATCATTTAGAGTAAGAACCCAAGGTTGGAAGTTCTTTCCTTCACTTCCTCTTCACCCTTGAGTAGGCTGAACACCAGTAGCTTTGGTTGCTAGTCCCTCTCCTTGCTAATTCTGCCAAGTCATGGAGCTGCAGTAAGGAGTCCTAGCAACGTCTTCCATCCTCTTCCTATGGCACTCTCGGCTGAACCACAAGGAGGAATAGATTGTAACCTTGCTCAACGTTCCAGGTTCCATTTCCTTATACATACAGCCACCGTCTAGTAGGAGGTGAGGTGTTGTTTTTCCTTTCCATGTTTCTGCCTAATAAGTCAGCTTTGATCTTAACTCCTCTCCTTTTTGCACGTCCTTGATTCTGTCTCATTGGATATCTACCTCCCTGCTGGTAACCAATCGGGCTTGTGTGGTGCGGTCATCACAGCTTGAGCACAAGCTGACCCTTATGAACATGTAAGCTGTGTTTAAAATCTTCTTCTCCTTTCATCACTGTTCGGCTGTCATGTAGCTCGTGGGAAGTAAAATTCTGTTGTGAAACCATTCCTTAATTCTGTTCACGGTCTGCATGCCTAGATGATATAGTTTTTAGTTCCGTTATGTCCTTTTTTTCTCATCGTGTGCGGTAAAGAGCTCAAGTAATTAATAACTTTATCAAATAACATTTAAATTGGAGACTTAAAAAAATCCAGGTTTGATCCTCATAAAAATAATTTGAGAAAAAAGAGGTTGTTTATCGAACATAGAAAATTTCATGGATAAAACCCTTTGCTGAATTTTCTACGCTTTTCAGAAAAGCTTGCTGTCTTATAAAATCTGTATAAAATCGAATTTAGATGCGATAAAAAATATTCCAAGCTTTTGAAAAACTAGACATCCGGGGCATCGCGTACACATAAATTATGCGCGATTCGGAGGTGAATAGCCCCGCGGAACAGGACACGTAAAACGCTTGTGAATCCTGTCCGTTTTCTGGAACAAGCTGTAAGGCGAAGCTTATAAAAATTTGTACAAATTTCGTATAAAGATGAAACCTGCACAGTTTTAAAGTACATTCCCGGGGCTTCGCGTGCATATAAAATAATAGTAAATCGGAGTTCGTTTGCCCCTTGAAACATGACCCGTAAGGTACCGGTAAAACTGTTAAAATTCAGCACCTAGTAAATTGTTCAAAAATTCTTTTCACAATAAAATAGCCACTGTGCATAAAAGACTGAACAGAGTTTAAGTAGATACTTCATCAATTATCAAAGTTCTCAACATATACAAGATCATACAGTCATCCAGCAATTAAACAGCAACAACAAAAGTCCAATCAACAGCAGACATCCATACACTCACGTCTTCAAGTGTGCTTTCATTTTTCCTGCCATTTTATGAAAATAGCAGCCCCAAAGGGGTGAGAATAATCCCAGAAGTGTGGCAACAAAACCAATAATATAACAGTATTAACTAGGCACAAAATCATAAACAGTCACTTCAACATATCCTTGTTCCTTTTCCTTTTTCGTCATATTCATATATATAGCGCATATAACGCCTTTCCTTTTCATCATATTCATATATTGCGTATATAACGCCTTTCCTTTGCGCTTTTAGCACCGTCGTGCGCGCACTTCACAGTGGAATCAAATATACCCTTGGCACCTGAGCTCCATGTGGATTCCATCTGTGGGCCTATGCGGACTGATGCCAAGTGTCCCATACCCCGGTACCTTGGGGATGCCTATATGATGCTTGCTCAAACACATGGTCCTGTACATAACTATTCTAAAACAAGGCCTATATGATCATGATATATGCATGTCATGCTATGCTTTCACACACAAAGCGTAAAATGCGGTATGATGTAAGGTGCATGCTTATATACCTTTCATATGCGTTATGCTGCCACATAACGTCTTTACCTCATAATCATATAGCCATCACGGCACATTTTTGGCAGTTTCCTTTCATCATAATGGAACATAATATTTTTACGGAATATGGAGCATCATGTCACAATTTTATACCAGTAGTCAATAGTCACATTAGGTAATATCGCCTGACACTTACCTCAAGTCTTTAACATTCTTTTATCATAACATCATCAATGAGACAACCAAATATCAATCAAGCAGTCCAATGAGCTAGGATCTTGTGCACCTAAACAAATAGATATATATATACATATCCAATCAGAATTTATTCCATGGCACCATATACATCACATAAAGTTTCCCGAGGGTAGGATTCCTTGCACCTAATTAATCAATTACCAATTCAAAACTGCATTTTATTATTTACTAAGCATCAAATGTACTTTCCACGCTGCCAAATAGTTTTAACTAAAATACCAAGCTTCATATGCTAAATTAACTCCCTACTTGATTGCTTTAATTTTTTCTCCCATAATTAATTAGGTATCGTGACTTTAAAGTCCTTATTCATGCACCCAGATTTTATGACCATCCACAAGAGGCCACTAATTTATCATGTAAATACATTACCTATTAGGTTTAGGAAAACAACCAGGTACTACTAACTAATCATTTACATGACACTGCCTACACGGTTTGGAGTGCGCAAAGATGCATACAGCATGCAGCCCACAAGGCTAAAACACATACAAGGCTGGATTCCAAAGGGATATCATGACTACTTTAATTTTTCCAACTTAAAGTTTGTTTCACCTATAGATAGCAAGTGACGTAACCAGAATCTTCCACACATGTGGGTTGGTTCTTAGCCCTTAATACGTGCTTCCAAAAGTCATTTATACAACTATCAGCATCCACGACTTCCTATGCCCACGGTTCGATTTGCATCATTACTAGGTTCTTATAAATTTACTTTAACACAATACTATCTATTTCTAACAGGTAACAGAGTCCTAAGGTAGCCTATACCTTCCGATTTGGTTTTTGGCCAGAAACTATGTGCACAAAAATTAATTTATATGCATAACATTTTCATTAAGGTTTACGGTTGAGTGAACACAGCCATAAACAAGCTATACATACTATTTTAACACAAGAAAGTTTTACCCAAGCTTCATAACCCAAGGACCGATCTATCAACATTAAGGGAGCTATATTTCAAGCTCCTAAAATTCATTCTTAAGGTTTACATGCATCAATAGCCAAGGGTCTGGAGGCTGGACAACAAGGAAGGAAAAGGCAGAAAACTAACTTCCTAAATCAATCAAGCAAACCGAAACAGAGGAGAAAAGGAAAAGAACTAGAAGCTCACTCACCAGTTTTTTCCATACGCACCAAAGACCACAACCAGCAGGGAGCAGCCCCATTACTCTTCATTCTAAGAGGTTGCTTCTCGGTGAGCAAGGAGGAAAAAGTAGAGGCTCTGTGCCTACCTCACGGCACACACAAGGGAACCAAATGGAACAAGGAACACCACCTCAATCCTTGAAGCTCCTTAAAACAGCAAGCTCCACACTTCTAAAGGTGACCGCGCACAAGAGTGGGAAAGAAACAATAGCTTAAGTTATTTATCACAAAAGGCAGAACATCTCCTTCATGCAGAAGTGATGAAGGGACGCAAGAACACAAGTCACCAAGGAGCAGAAATAACATATTACCTCTAGGATAATGGTGTACAACCAAGTGAGGCAGGGAGGAACAAAGTGTGATAAATATTTCTGGCATATCCCCAAAGAAGCTCCACGGTTTTTGGGGCATTACACCTCACTACACTTCCTTGCTGTTGAATTCTCGGTCAAGCTAGGAGAGAGACAAAAGTTTAGATGCTGAGTTCCTCTCCTTCCTCTAGAGCAGGAGGGCAAGGTGAGGTTTGGTTCCAATCTGCATGCAGTGGAGAGGCAGTACCAGGTAACAGTGTTGAGACCATGGGAATTATTAACAATTAACATACTCTCCTAATCAGACATGGGAGGGCCGAAAGGTGCACCAAGCAGGTAGGAAGGACCAGAATAATACTCCTAGCATGCACATACTAAACGAAAGAGGCAGAAGGGGGCTTGAGGTTCGAGTTCTTACCTTCCATCAAGCACTCAAGGTTAAATCAGAAACCCCACTCTCCTAGGCTCCAAGCAAACGGACCAGCTGCATGTAATGGGGGGCGACTCACACAAGACAGAATCATGCTCCAGCAAGGAAAGGGAAAACTTAAACAGCATTAGGTCTAGTATGAATGAACGAAGAGGCAACGGAAATTTACCTCACCTCCTAAGTTGTAGAGAAGCAGCCGAACAAGGGAAGGAGGAAAATTATAGGCTCAAGTCAGCATCTCCCCTTGAGGTTTAATGGTCGGTTGGACAAAAGAAAAAAAGGATGGAGACTTTGGTGAAGATATTCCTCTCTTAGCAACTCACGATTTGAGAGGTGGAGAAAGAAACAAACATATGCAACCATGTTGCTTGGTTTACGGTTGAGCAGGGATGGAATATAAATGTGTGCTCTCCACCAAAGGTTGAGTGTGCTAGCCAGTCCACCAACACTCTATGCGCAGGGAAGGAGTGCAAAGGTTGAAGTGACAAGTGCTGCACATGAAAGGGATAAGGGGGGTAGGTGGCGGTCATGCAGGTGGAAGAGTGGATCTTAGGGTAACACATGGTCCTGTAAATAACTATTCTAAAACAAGGCCTATATGATCATGATATATGCATGTCATGCTATGCTTACACACACAAAGCGTAAAAATGCGGTATGATGTAAGGTGCATGCTTATATACCTTTCATATAGCCATCACGGCACATATACTTTTCATATGCGTTATGCTGCCTCATAACGTCTTTACCTCATAATCATATAGCCATCACGGCACATTTTTGGCAGTTTCCTTTCATCATAATGGAACATAATATTTTTACGGAATATGGAGCATCATGTCACAATTTTATACCAGTAGTCAATAGTCACATTAGGTAATATCGCCTGACACTTACCTGTGTGTCCAAGTAATTACTCATGCAGCAACAGAATTCAGTCCACACTCTAAGGTTGATGCACACCTAAACAAGCACAACCAAAGCAAAGTTTCAAGCTTTGATTCCTATGATGCACAATAATTCTATGCCCCCAACTCAGGTACATAATCGATTTTCTACCCACTACTAGGTACCTAGACTTATTCACTTTTATAACAATTTTCACATGACCAAGAGGGCGAAAAATATAATAAAACTTCAACATACTGCCCCTAAGTCCCAAACACATACAATTTTTATCATTTTTCTAAGTCCAAGGAATCAGCTTTACAATAGAACAAAGAGCTATACTCATGCTCACAAATTCAGTTTTGGTCTAATGAATATAAAATCTAAGGCTGTTCTAAAAAGACAGAATCCAGGAAATAAGTGGTCAAAATAAAATGTTCTCCAATTCTTGTAATTTGCTCGGTCTTCAAAGTTCCAAGAATAGCTAAAAATTTTGGTTGATAGTTCATACCTTAATTTGTTAAAAACGAAGTTTACAAGTCCCCTCAAGCACTCAGGTTCGGCTAGGCTGTACTAAGTGTCCATGATCAATTTAATTTACATGACCATTTCTACGAAGTCTAAAGTGTGCTAAAAGTACCCTCCACATGTTGCAAATTCATTTTAATTCAGTTAAAACGGAAGACACAAAAAGGGGGTCCAGAACAAGTTTTCTATCTCTTAAGTTATCTCATCCATTTCAAGTAGTGACAAAACCAACCCAAAGGTAAACTATCAATGCAAGTTCGGTTTTAGGCTAGTTCTTATGTGACCTTCATTCATTCCTTTACATCAATTATTTTCTGCACAACATATGCATGCGTACTTTCCTTTAACTTGTTGTTTATTTAATTCTCAAAGCTTGCATACACTAATATGCCATTGGTTGAAGGCTGATCAGCAGGGGAAAAAGATCACAACTAACCTCCTAGAGTCCTTTGTTAGCCGCACACGATGAGAAAAAAAGGACATAACGGAACTAAAAACTATATCATCTAGGCATGCAGACCGTGAACAGAATTAAGGAATGGTTTCACAACAGAATTTTACTTCCCACGAGCTACATGACAGCCGAACAGTGATGAAAGGAGAAGAAGATTTTAAACACAGCTTACATGTTCATAAGGGTCAGCTTGTGCTCAAGCTGTGATGACCGCACCACACAAGCCCGATTGGTTACCAGCAAGGGAGGTAGATATCCAATGAGACAGAATCAAGGACGTGCAAAAAGGAGAGGAGTTAAGATCAAAGCTGACTTATTAGGCAGAAACATGGAAAGGAAAAACAACACCTCACCTCCTACTAGACGGTGGCTGTATGTATAAGGAAATGGAACCTGGAACGTTGAGCAAGGTTACAATCTATTCCTCCTTGTGGTTCAGCCGAGAGTGCCATAGGAAGAGGATGGAAGACGTTGCTAGGACTCCTTACTGCAGCTCCATGACTTGGCAGAATTAGCAAGGAGAGGGACTAGCAACCAAAGCTACTGGTGTTCAGCCTACTCAAGGGTGAAGAGGAAGTGAAGGAAAGAACTTCCAACCTTGGGTTCTTACTCTAAATGATGTAAGGTTGGTGGATGGTGCAAGGCTACACAAGGAAAGGATGAAGGATGAACTCATGTAGTTTCCCCTAGGCTGCTGTCACACAACGCACCATGCAAGGAAAGGGATGAGAGCTTGAATGGTTGGTGTCTTGCAAGGCTAAGCTAGAGTGTGAGGGAGAGTGGAAATGAAGTGGCTGCACAAGTGAATGGGGGGCAGCCCCTCTTGTGCGCAATTTAAAGGAAGAAGGGAGGAGGTTGTAATGATTTAACATCATGGTAGAAATCTGATTGCTTGAGGGAGTGGGGCTGCATACAAGGGCTGTACAAGCAAGGTGTTGGCTTCTAAATTACTCTACTTACATGCAAAGAGTGAGGGGTGATTTTTGGGCATGAACGCCACTTGTGTTACCCTTGGACACTTGGGAAATCTGATTCATTTGGTCCCATCATGCGCGTGTATAGAGCCAGAATTTTGACCTTGAATCTTTGAAACCTTCAACAAGTCAGTTTTGCCCTCACTCCTCTCATCACATGCGCCTAGGGAGTCCCAAAAGAAGACTGATTGCTTGCTGCTGTGTATAAACTCTTTCAGCTTTAACTCAAACTAAATCAGCCTTCCATGCTTGCACCCTTTCAGCCCTCACTTGTACGTATACGGTAAGAAAAGATTCTGACCAAATGTGCTGCTAACCTTCACCTTCCACTTCAGTCTTCCATGTGTCAACTAAAAATCTTCCACCACTCCTCACATGCGCAAAGAGTGTAGAGAAAGTAATCAGATTCCTTGCTATGTTATCTAACCCACTCTCCACACAGTTTTACAATAGAACAAGCATGTGAGTAGGCAATTGTTTGAATAATTTTGAATTGTTGTTGTACATGTATAGGATTTTGTTTGTTCCTTTTATATTAATTCCAGTATAGCTAGAAACTTTTAACATAACTATGTAAGAGGTACCATTAACATGATATGAGTAAGCGATCGGATAGAAAATTGTGATTTGATGAAGATCCATTCGTTGAGATGTTGGATGTAAGATTTTGTTCTCGTTCTATTTGTGTGATATGGTATTTGATGATCTTTAAAAAGAGCTTAGGAAATTGTCCTTATCATGAATAAGCTTAGGAATATTTTATTAGTATTCCTTCCAAAATTGTGTTATACATGTATTATGTAATGATCATGTAAAGTACACGTATGTTGCTGATACTTTGAGATGTTGATGATTATTTTTGTAGCTGGCTGTATGAATGCGGGGAATTGCATGGCTTGGTATTAAGCATGAGACTTAGACAAATTTTAGGATGGTAAAGCGAAGTTTGAGGACAAACTTCAAATTAAGTTGGGGAGAGTGTAACATCCCCTAAAAGTTAGGAACTTATATAACTTATCATCAATAATATAGAAGCATGACTTTTCTTACTTATACATGTATACATACTTAGTGTGAACTTAAATTAAACTAAGGACAACTAAATCTAGGTACAATTATATGTGGGTTATATAAGTTACTTATTTAGAGTGTGAAACACTGAGCTTTGAAGGGTAGGATTGATTCGATTTATAACATATACATAGGTTACATTTACTAAGTTGTAGTTTTGGGCTAGGAATTTGTGGGGCTTGTATATGAGAAAAATTAGTGAATCAATTGGAGAATTAGTTTTGGACCACTTTCTTTGCTAGTGCCACGGCCCAAAACCTTGTAGAAGGGACTAGTTCAGCCCAAATGAACCCTCCCATTCTCTACCCATGCGCATGGAACAATTTGGCAGCTTGTAGCAATAGTCAAACCCTCACTTGCATGCTTGACACCTAACCCTCAAGACTCATGCATGTTCGACACATGCCATCCCTTTCTTTTGTTGTCCGCCACTTGTGTTCCATTTTCTCTACATGTTTGCCACTTGCCTCCACTCTCTTGTTTGTCCGTCACACACGCACAGCACCTTTGAACACTTGGAAACTTCCCCTTGCATGCGTCACATGCATCCCATCTCCCTTACATATTTGCCACATGCATTCCATTTCCCTGCATACTCGCCACTTGCTCATCCTCACCTCTTGCATGTACGCCACCGTGCCACAAGGAGGACACTTGGAAGATCTCTTCCATGCACCGGCCAAGGACTCCCTGGTGATCCACCCTCGTTGTGCAGCCGAGCCTTTTCCTTCCCCATAAGACTGCACTTCTCCTTGTGTCAAAGAAAGATCAACTCCTGCGCTTTGTCCTCCCTTGTACAGCCACGCTTCCAACCGAAGGCTTGCAGCAATTCCTCCTCATTTATGCCACTGTTATGAACAGCAAATCCATGTCCCTTCTGTGTATTTAGAGCAGAGGGTGAGTCATTCAGTTCATCACAAAAACTGAGTTATATGATGCAGAAACTTGACTCCATTGTTGGCTTAAATCAAATCCCTACCTCCATGAGTTCCGTTGCGCGCCGAATAGAGGAGACCAAACTTGAGTTGCTAAACTTTGATTGAAACAGCAGCCTATGTCATCCTTGCCCTCTTTTAAGCGATGCGCACAGACCTTCACCAACAGAAACGGAATGCTCATCTTTCATTCCGAATTAAGCTCTATCACCATCCCCCTCAAGCCGTAGACCATCAATGGAAAGAACCAAAGCTTGCATGTTAGTTCCTTCATTATTCTTCACAAGAAATCGAGAATTATAGAGAGACACAACAACACAAGAGCAGTATTTTTCCCCTTCCTTCTACTATTAGCTGACTTGGAATCAGTCTCATCAGCTTATGCGTTAATGGTGGAACTCCAAGGCTGCACTCTTACCATTTTATTTCTGGACCAAAACTCAACCCCATTCCCTCTCAAATCCGCGATCTACTTGGAGGAGGAACATCAAGAATAACCTTGCATCATCTTCCATTCACTATTTCTCATACCGTGGGCACCTTGGGAGAATGACAAAGCCCCTAACACACTTTTCTTCTCTTTCCCCTGGTTCGGCTGCATGTCTACAGCCAAGGAGGTAAATTTTGTTGCTTCCTTGTTCGTTCATAATTGGCCAAATTCTGATTAAGCTTCCCTTTTGTTGGAGCATGGTTTTAATTTGAGTGAACCGCCCCATCCTTTGCATGATGCTGAAATTGATGTCTTGGGACGTTGGAGGGTGAAAGACAATCTCTGTTCGATTTTGGGGACTGTTGTTGTATAGGCTTCAAACGTAAGTAGAACCTCAAGTTCCTTTTTGTCCCTTGCTGTTCGGTCTTAATTGCATGCTTGAAAAATGTAATTCCTATCCTTTATTCTTCTTTGGTCCTGTTCTGCCGTACAGCCACGTTTTTTTTGGTGCATGAGAGTTTTGCTAATTTAATGGTGAACTTGTATTGTGGTCCATGCTGAAGTTGGATTTGCCATTGAGCTAGAAAAAGAAATTGAACTTCTTAGGTGATAGTTTTGAAGCTGAATTTGTATGCATATATGAATGTAGGGAACTTGTAAATGGGTATTGATTGTGGAATAACATTCTGAGACAGAAAGTTAATAACATTAAAGCATAGTGCATTTAAGCACTAAAACCCGATTTTTTTGAGCTTGTAAAACAACTCTAGAGTAAAATTATTGGACTGTTTTGTAGGATTATATTATATGCCTAGTTTTACATGTGGTAAATTAAATTGGATAGCATGTTAATATACCCAGATAGCGCCCCTTAGTCATGAGAGCCATGTGTTGTAATGGAAAATTTTAAGTCCTTGTTGATGGCTCAAAACCGTACCTGCATGACTTAGAAACATTAAATTCTTATTGTTTGCTAACATTGGCAAAAATTAATGGCAAGACAGAAGTTATGTAGGCAGAGAATTATGAACCTCATTTTGAATCAAATCTTAAAGCTGTATAAATCACTTGCTAGAGACTTGTTCACTCACACATAAGCCTTGTAGAAAACGTTATATAAATAAATTAAATTATACACCAAGTTGCTGGCATAAACCGAACCCTCATGCTTAGGCCTTGGAATTTGGTTGTCACTAGATAGCAATTGATAATATATTTTGTTAATCAATAAATTTAGAAGCACCTAGTAATGAATAAAACCGAATTTGTGTATATTAGGAATTGTGGGTTATGTTATTGGTATAAATGAAATGGGGAGCACTTGCTAAAGGTTAAAAAAATCGTACCTGTGTAGAGAAGATTTTGATTATGCTCCTCGCTGTCTATTGGTGAAACAAACCCCATGTTAGAAAAATTAAATTAGCGTAAAAATCATGAAATCCGGTTGAATCAAGCTTTGCATGTGTTAGAACTTTTTGGACAGCTCTTGTATTACTCTTCTAAATTATGTAGAAATGTTATGTGATTGGAAAACCAAAGACATCTAATTGAGGGTAAAGACAACCGAATTAAATGCTTAGGGATTTATATTTATGTCAATTGTTAATCTTTGGCAAATGTAATGTTAAAACAGAAAATTAAATAACATGGAGGCATGGTAAATTGGTTAGAAGCCTTGAATAGAAAGCATGGAAAGTACATGTATTTTATTGGAGCAGTAGATGCAAAATTCTGATTTTGGTACATAATGTTTAGGTGTGCTAACCTCTAATTGTGTGGGCTGATTGGTGATGTTTTGATAAAGGAATGTTAAAGACTCGAGGTAAGTGTCAGGTGATATTACCTAATGTGACTATTAACTACTGGTATAAAATTGTGACATGATGCTCCATATTCTGTAAAAATATTATGTTCCATTATGATGAAAGGAAACTGCCAAAAATGTGCCGTAATGGCTTTATGATTATGAGGTAAAGACGTTGTGTGGCAGCATAACGCATATGAAAAGTATATGTGCCGTGATGTCTATATGAAAGGTATATAAGCATGCACCTTACATCATACCGCATTTTTACGCTTTGTGTGTGAAAGCATAGCATGACATGCATATATCATGATCATATAGGCCTTGTTTTAGAATAGTTATGTACAGGACCATGTGTTTGAGCAAGCATCATATAGGCATCCCCAAGGTACCGGGGTATGGGACACTTGGCATCAGTCCGCATAGGCCCACAGTTGGAATCCACATGGAGCTCAGGTGCCAAGGGTATATTTGATTCCACTGTGAAGTGCGCGCACGACGGTGCTAAAAGCGCAAAGGAAAGGCGTTATATGCGCTATATATATATGAATATGATGAAAAGGAAAAGGAAAAGGAACAAGGATATGTTGAAGTGACTGTTTATGATTTTGTGCCTAGTTAATACTGTTATATTATTGGTTTTGTTGCCACACTACTGGGATTATTCTCACCCCTTTGGGGCTGCTATTTCCATAAAATGGCAGGAAAGAGGAAAGCACACTTGAAGACGTGAGTATATGGATGTCGGCTGTTGATTGGACTTTTGCTGTTGCTGCTTAATTGCTATATGACTGTATGATCTTGTATAGGTTGAGAACTTTGATGATTGATGAAGTTATTACTTGAACTCTGTTAAGTCTTTTATGAACCGTGGCTGTTTTGGAAACATGGCGAAAAGAATTTTTGAACAATTTACTAGGTGCTGAATTTTAACCGTTTTACCGGTACCTTACGGGTCATGTTTCAAGGGGCAAACGAACTCCGATTTACTATTATTTTATATGCACGCGAAGCCCCGGGAATGTACTTTCAAACTGTGCAGGTTTCATTTTTATACGAAATTTGTACAAACTTTTATAAGCTTCGCCTTGCAGCCTGTTTCCAGAAAACGGACAGGATTCACAATCGTTTTACGTGTCCTGTTCCGCGGGGCTATTCACCTCCGAATCGCGCATATTTTATATGTATGCGATGCCCCGGATGTCTAGTTTTTCAGAAGCTTGGAATATTTTTTATCGCATCTAAATTCGATTTTATACAGATTTTATAAGACAGCAAGGTTTTCTGAAAAGCGTAGAAAATTCAGCAAAGGGTTTTATCCATGAAATTTTCTATGTTCGATAAACAATCTCATTGTTCTCAAATTATTTTTATGAGGATCAAACCTGGACTTTTTTTCAAGTCTCCAATTTAAATGTTATTTGATAAAATTTTTAATTAATTGAGTTCTTTACCGCTGCAACTCTAATACGATTTAGCAAACAACCCTCTTGGATGCATACATGAGTGGGTGTTACACCGTTTTCCGTCAAAAATCTTCGACGGAATCCATTTTCCGTCAAAAATCTTCTACGGAATCCATTTTCCGTCGAAAAACTTCACAAAATCAATTTCTTTTGTATTTATTTTAGTCATCCATTTTCGACGGAATACTTTTTTTTGTCAAAAATCTT
This sequence comes from Gastrolobium villosum, assembly GCA_032173675.1. Lineage (NCBI taxonomy): Eukaryota > Viridiplantae > Streptophyta > Magnoliopsida > Fabales > Fabaceae > Gastrolobium > Gastrolobium villosum. The sequence goes on from JAVKPL010007361.1 coordinate 18,412, forward strand.
CGACGAAATCCATTTTTTGTCGAAAAACTTCATAAAATCAATTTCATTTGCATTTATTTTATTTATCCATTTTCGACGGAATTCATTTTCCGTCAAAAATCTTCGACGGAATCCATTTTCCGTCGAAAAACTTCACAAAATCAATTTCTTTTGCATTTATTTTATTCATCCGTTTTCGACTGAATTCATTTTCCGTCAAAAATCTTCACAAAATCAATTTCTTTTGCATTTATTTTATTAATCCGTTTTCGACGGAATAAATTTTTCGTCAAAAATCTTCGACGGAATCCATTTTTCGTCGATAAACTTCATAAAATCAATTTCTTTTGCATTTATTTTATTCATCCATTTTCGACGGAATTCATTTTCCGTCAAAAATCATCTACGGAATCTATTTCCCGTCGAAAAAATTCACAAAATCAATTTCTTTTGCATTTATTTTATTCATCCATTTTCGACGGAATTCATTTTCCGTCAAAAATCTTCGACGAAATCAATTTTCTGTCGAAAAACTTCACAAAATCAATTTCTTTTGCATTTATTTTATTCATCCATTTTCGACGGAATTCATTTTCCGTCAAAAATCTTCGACGGAATCCATTTTCCATCGAAAAACTTCACAAAATCAATTTCTTTTGCATTTATTTTATTAATCCGTTTTCGACGAAATTCTTTATCCGTCGAAAAACTTCACAAAATCAATTTCTTTTGCATTTATTTTATTCATCCATTTTCGACGGAATCCATTTTCCGTCGAAAAACTTCACAAAATCAATTTCTTTTGCATTTATTTTATTCATCCATTTTCGACGGAATTCATTTTCCGTCAAAAATCTTCACAAAATCAATTTCTTTTGCATTTATTTTATTCAGCCGTTTTCGACGGAATACATTTTTCGTCAAAAATCTTCAACAGAATCCATTTTTCGTCGAAAAACTTCATAAAATCAATTTCTTTTGCATTTATTTTAATCATCCATTTTCGACGGAATTCCTTTTCCGACAAAAATCTTCGACGGAATCTATTTTCCGTCAAAAAACTTCACAAAATCAATTTCTTTTGCATTTATTTTATTCATCCATTTTCGACGGAATTCATTTTCCGTCAAAAATCTTCGACGGAATCCATTTTCCGTCGAAAGTCTTCACAAAATCAATTTCTTTTACATTTATTTTATTCATCCATTTTCGACGGAATTCATTTTCCGTCAAAAATCTTCGACGGAATCCATTTTCCGTCGAAAAACTTCACAAAATCAATTTCTTTTGCATTTATTTTATTCATCCGTTTTCGATGGAATTCATTTTCCGTCAAAAATCTTCGACGAAATCCATTTTCCGTCAAAAATCTTCTACGGAATCCATTTTCCGTCGAAAAACTTCACAAAACTAATTTCTTTTGTATTTATTTTAGTCATCCGTTTTCGATGGAATACTTTTTTCGTCAAAAATCTTCGACGGAATCCATTTTTTGTCGAAAAACTTCATGAAATCAATTTCATTTGCATTTATTTTATTTATCCATTTTCGACGGAATTCATTTTCCGTCAAAAATCTTCGACGGAATCCATTTTCCGTCGAAAAACTTCACAAAATCAATTTCTTTTGCATTTATTTTATTCATCCGTTTTCGACGGAATTCATTTTCCGTCAAAAATCTTCATAAAATCAATTTCTTTTGCATTTATTTTATTAATCCGTTTTTGACGGAATACATTTTGTCGTCAAAAATCTTCGACAGAATCCATTTTTCGTCGATAATCTTCATAAAATCAATTTCTTTTGCATTTATTTTATTCATCCATTTTCGACGGAATTCATTTTCCGTCAAAAATCTTCGACGGTATCTATTTCCCGTCGAAAAAATTCACAAAATCAATTTCTTTTGCATTTATTTTATTCATCCATTTTCGACGGAATTCATTTTCCGTCAAAAATCTTCGACGCAATCCATTTTCCGTCGAAAAACTTCACAAAATCAATTTCTTTTGCATTTATTTTATTCATCCATTTTCGACGGAATTCATTTTCCGTCAAAAATCTTCGACGGAATCCATTTTCCGTCGAAAAACTTCACAAAATCAATTTCTTTTGCATTTATTTTATTCATCCATTTTCGACGGAATCCATTTTCCGTTGAAAAACTTCACAAAATCAATTTCTTTTGCATTTATTTTATTCATCCATTTTCGTCGGAATACATTTTCCGTCAAAAATCTTCACAAAATCAATTTCTTTTGCATTTATTTTATTCATCCGTTTTCTACGGAATACATTTTTCGTCAAAAATCTTCAACGGAATCCATTTTTCGTCGAAAAACTTCATAAAATCAATTTCTTTTGCATTTATTTTAATCATCTATTTTCGACGGAATTCATTTTCCGTCAAAAATCTTCGACAGAATCTATTTTCCGTCGAAAAATTTCACAAAATCAATTTCTTTTGCATTTATTTTATTCATCCATTTTCGACGGAATTCATTTTCCGTCAAAAATCTTCGACGCAATCCATTTTCCGTCGAAAAACTTCACAAAATCAATTTCTTTTGCTTTTATTTTACTCATCCATTTTCGACGGAATTCATTTTCCGTCAAAAATCTTCGACGCAATCCATTTTCCGTCGAAAGTCTTCACAAAATCAATTTCTTTTACATTTATTTTATTCATCCATTTTCGACGGAATTCATTTTCCGTCAAAAATCTTCGACGGAATCCATTTTCCGTCGAAAAACTTCACAAAATCAATTTCTTTTGTATTTATTTTATTCATCCGTTTTCGACGGAATACATTTTTCGTCAAAAATCTTCAACGGAATCTATTTTTGTCGAAAAACTTCACAAAATCAATTTCATTTGCATTTATTTTATTCATCCATTTTCGACGGAATTCATTTTCCGTCAAAAATCTTCGACGGAATCCATTTTCCGTCGAAAAACTTCACAAAATCAATTTCTTTTGCATTTATTTTATTCATCCGTTTTCGACGGAATTCATTTTCCGTCAAAAATCTTCATAAAATCAATTTCTTTTGCATTTATTTTATTAATCCGTTTTTGACGGAATACATTTTGTCGTCAAAAATCTTCGACAGAATCCATTTTTCGTCGAAAAACTTCATAAAATCAATTTCATTTGCATTTATTTTATTTATCCATTTTCGACGGAATTCATTTTCCGTCAAAAATCTTCGACGGAATCCATTTTCCGTCGAAAAACTTCACAAAATCAATTTCTTTTGCATTTATTTTATTCATCCATTTTCGACGGAATTCATTTTCCGTCAAAAATCTTCATAAAATCAATTTCTTTTGCATTTATTTTATTAATCCGTTTTTGACGGAATACATTTTGTCGTCAAAAATCTTCGACAGAATCCATTTTTCGTCGATAATCTTCATAAAATCAATTTCTTTTGCATTTATTTTATTCATATATTTTCGACGGAATTCATTTTCCGTCAAAAATCTTCGACGGTATCTATTTCCCGTCGAAAAAATTCACAAAATCAATTTCTTTTGCATTTATTTTATTCATCCATTTTCGACGGAATTCATTTTCCGTCAAAAATCTTCGACGCAATCCATTTTCCGTCGAAAAACTTCACAAAATCAATTTCTTTTGCATTTATTTTATTCATCCATTTTCGACGGAATTCATTTTCCGTCAAAAATCTTCGACGGAATCCATTTTCCGTCGAAAAACTTCACAAAATCAATTTCTTTTGCATTTATTTTATTCATCCATTTTCGACGGAATTCATTTTCCGTCCAAAATCATCGACGGAATCCATTTTCCGTCGAAAAACTTCACAAAATCAATTTTTTTTGCATTTATTTTATTCATCCATTTTCGTCGGAATACATTTTCCGTCAAAAATCTTCACAAAATCAATTTCTTTTGCATTTATTTTATTCATCCGTTTTCTACGGAATACATTTTTCGTCAAAAATCTTCAACGGAATCCATTTTTCGTCGAAAAACTTCATAAAATCAATTTCTTTTGCATTTATTTTAATCATCTATTTTCGACGGAATTCATTTTCCGACAAAAATCTTCGACGGAATCTATTTTCCGTCGAAAAACTTCACAAAATCAATTTCTTTTGCATTTATTTTATTCATCCATTTTCGACGGAATCCATTTTCCGTCCAAAATCTTCGACGAAATCCATTTTCCGTCGAAAGACTTCACAAAATCAATTTCTTTTGCATTTATTTTATTCATCCATTTTCGAGGGAATTCATTTTCCGTCAAAAATCTTCGACGAAATCCATTTTCCGTCGAAAAACTTCACAAAATCAATTTCTTTTGCATTTATTTTATTCATCCGTTTTCGAAGGAATTCATTTTCCGTCAAAAATCTTCGACGGAATCCATTTTCCGTCAAAAATCTTCTAAGGAATCCATTTTCCGTCGAAAAACTTCACAAAATCAATTTCTTTTGCATTTATTTTATTCATCCGTTTCTGACGGAAAACATTTTTCGTCAAAAATCTTCAACGGAATCCATTTTCCGTCGAAAAACTTACAAAATCAATTTTCTTTGTATTTATTTTTAATCTGTTTTCGACGCAAATCTGTTTTCGAAAAATTCTTTTTCCGACGAAAAACTTCACAAAATCAATTTCTTTTGTATTTATTTTAGTCATCCGTTTTCGACGGAATTCATTTTCCGTCCAAAATCTTCGACGGAATCCATTTTCCGTCGAAAAACTTCACAAAATCAATTTCTTTTGCATTTATTTTATTCATCCGTTTTCGACGGAATTCATTTTCCGTCAAAAATCTTCACAAAATCAATTTCTTTTGCATTTTTTTTATTAATCCGTTTTCAACGGAAAACATTTTTCGTCAAAAATCTTCGACGGGATCCATTTTTCGTCGAAAAACTTCATAAAATCAATTTCTTTTGCATTTATTTTATTCATCCATTTCTGACGGAATTCATTTTCCGTCAAAAATCTTCGACGGAATCTATTTTCCGTCGAAAAAATTCACAAAATCAATTTCTTTTGCATTTATTTTATTCATCCATTTTCGACGGAATTCATTTTCCGTCAAAAATCTTCGACGAAATCCATTTTCCGTCGAAAAACTTCACAAAATCCATTTCTTTTGCATTTATTTTATTAATCTGTTTTCGACGAAATTCTTTTTCCGTCGAAAAACTTTACAAAATCAATTTCTTTTGCATTTATTTTATTCATTCATTTTCGACGGAATACATTTTTCGTCAAAAATCTTCGACGGAATCCATTTTCCATTGAAAAACTTCATAAAATCAATTTCTTTTGCATTTATTTTATTCATCCATTTTCGACGGAATTCATTTTCCGTCCAAAATCTTCGACGGAATCCATTTTCCGTCAAAAAACTTAACAAAATCAATTTCTTTTGCATTTATTTTAATCATCCATTTTTGATGGAATTCATTTTCCGTCAAAAATCTTCGACGGAATCCATTTTCCATCAAAAATCTTCGACTGAATCCATTTTCCCTCAAAAATCTTCTACGGAATCCATTTTCCGTCGAAAAACTTCAAAAAATCAATTTCTTTTGCATTTATATTATTATCCCGTTTTCGACGAAATTCTTTTTCTGTCGAAAAACTTCATAAAATCAATTTCTTTTGCATTTATTTTATTCATCCGTTTTCGACGGAATCCATTTTCCGTCAAAAATTTCCGACGGAATCCATTTTCCGTCGAAAAACTTACAAAATCAATTTCCTTTGTATTTATGTTATTAATCTGTTTTCGACGCAATTCTTTTTCCGTCGAAAAACTACACAAAATCAATTTCTTTTGTATTTATTTTAGTCATCCGTTTTCGACGGAATACTTTTTTCGTCAAAAATCTTCGACGGAATCCATTTTTCGTCGAAAAACTTCATAAAATAATTTCTTTTTGTATTTATTTTATTCATCCGTTTTCGACGGAATTCATTTTCCGTCAAAAATCTTCGACGGAATCCATTTTCCATCAAAAATCTTCTACGGAATCCATTTTCCGTCGAAAAACTTCAAAAAATCAATTTCTTTTGCATTTATTTTATTATTCCGTTTTCGACGAAATTCCTTATCTGTCGAAAAACATCACAAAATCAATTTCTTTTGCATTTATTTGATTCATCGGTTTTCGACGGAATTCATTTTCCGTCAAAAATCTTTGACGGAATCTATTTTCCGTCGAATAACTTCACAAAATCAATTTCTTTTGCATTTATTTTATTCATCCATTTTCGACGGAATCCGTTTTCCATCGAAATATTTCACAATATCAATTTATTTTGCATTTATTTTATTCTTCCATTTTCGACGGAATTCATTTTCCTTCGAAAAACTTCACAAAATAAATTTCTTTTGCATTAATTTAATTCATCCATTTTCGACGGAACACATTTTCCGTCAAACATCTTCGACGGAATCCATTTTGCGTCGAAAAACTCACAAAATCAATTTTCTTTGCATTTATTTTATTAATCCGTTTTCGACGAAATCCTTTTTCCGTCGAAAAACTTCACAAAATCAATTTCTTTTGCATTTATTTTATTAATCCGTTTTCAACGGAATACATTTTTCGTCAAAAATCTTCGACGGAATCCATTTTTCATCGAAAAACATCATAAAATAATTTCTTTAGCATTTATTTTATTCATCCATTTTCGACGGAATTAATTTTCCGTCAAAAATCTTCGACGGAATCCATTTTCCGTCGAAAAACTTCACAAAATCAATTTCTTTTGCATTTATTTTATTCATCCATTTTCGACGGAATTCATTTTCCGTCAAAAATCTTCGACGCAATCCATTTTCCGTCGAAAAACTTCACAAAATCAATTTCTTTTGCATTTATTTTATTCATCCATTTTCGACGGAATTCATTTTCCGTCAAAAATCTTCGACGGAATCCATTTTCCGTCGAAAAACTTCTCAAAATCAATTTCTTTTGCTTTTATTTTATTAATCCGTTTTCGACGAAATTCTTTTTCTATCGAAAAACTTCACAAAATCAATTTCTTTTGCATTTATTTTAATCATCTATTTTCGACGGAATTCATTTTCCGATAAAAATCTTCGACGGAATATATTTTCCGTCGAAAAACTTCACAAAATCAATTTCTTTTGCATTTATTTTATTCATCCATTTTCGACGGAATTCATTTTCCGTCAAAAATCTTCGACGAAATCCATTTTCCGTCGAAAGACTTCACAAAATCAATTTCTTTTGCATTTATTTTATTCATCCATTTTCGAGGGAATTCATTTTCCGTCAAAAATCTTCGACGAAATCCATTTTCCGTCGAAAAACTTCACAAAATCAATTTCTTTTGCATTTATTTTATTCATCCGTTTTCGAAGGAATTCATTTTCCGTCAAAAATCTTCGACGGAATCCATTTTCCGTCAAAAATCTTCTAAGGAATCCATTTTCCGTCGAAAAACTTCACAAAATCAATTTCTTTTGCATTTATTTTATTCATCCGTTTCTGACGGAAAACATTTTTCGTCAAAAATCTTCAACGGAATCCATTTTCCGTCGAAAAACTTACAAAATCAATTTTCTTTGTATTTATTTTATTAATCTGTTTTCGACGCAATTCTTTTTCCGACGAAAAACTTCACAAAATCAATTTCTTTTGTATTTATTTTAGTCATCCGTTTTCGACGGAATTCATTTTCCGTCCAAAATCTTCGACGGAATCCATTTTCCGTCGAAAAACTTCACAAAATCAATTTCTTTTGCATTTATTTTATTCATCCGTTTTCGACGGAATTCATTTTCCGTCAAAAATCTTCACAAAATCAATTTCTTTTGCATTTTTTTTATTAATCCGTTTTCAACGGAAAACATTTTTCGTCAAAAATCTTCGACGGGATCCATTTTTCGTCGAAAAACTTCATAAAATCAATTTCTTTTGCATTTATTTTATTCATCCATTTCTGACGGAATTCATTTTCCGTCAAAAATCTTCGACGGAATCTATTTTCCGTCGAAAAAATTCACAAAATCAATTTCTTTTGCATTTATTTTATTCATCCATTTTCGACGGAATTCATTTTCCGTCAAAAATCTTCGACGAAATCCATTTTCCGTCGAAAAACTTCACAAAATCAATTTCTTTTGCATTTATTTTACTCATCCATTTTTGACAGAATTCATTTTCTGTCAAAAATCTTCGACGGAATCCATTTTCCGTCGAAAAACTTCACAAAATCAATTTCTTTTGCATTTATTTTATTAATCTGTTTTCGACGAAATTCTTTTTCCGTCGAAAAACTTTACAAAATCAATTTCTTTTGCATTTATTTTATTCATTCATTTTCGACGGAATACATTTTTCGTCAAAAATCTTCGACGGAATCCATTTTCCATTGAAAAACTTCATAAAATCAATTTCTTTTGCATTTATTTTATTCATCCATTTTCGACGGAATTCATTTTCCGTCCAAAATCTTCGACGGAATCCATTTTCCGTCAAAAAACTTAACAAAATCAATTTCTTTTGCATTTATTTTAATCATCCATTTTTGATGGAATTCATTTTCCGTCAAAAATCTTCGACTCCATTTTCCATCAAAAATCTTCGACTGAATCCATTTTCCCTCAAAAATCTTCTACGGAATCCATTTTCCGTCGAAAAACTTCAAAAAATCAATTTCTTTTGCATTTATATTATTATCCCGTTTTCGACGAAATTCTTTTTCTGTCGAAAAACTTCATAAAATCAATTTCTTTTGCATTTATTTTATTCATCCGTTTTCGACGGAATCCATTTTCCGTCAAAAATCTTCGACGGAATCCATTTTCCGTCGAAAAACTTACAAAATCAATTTCCTTTGTATTTATGTTATTAATCTGTTTTCGACGAAATTCTTTTTCCGTCGAAAAACTACACAAAATCAATTTCTTTTGTATTTATTTTAGTCATCCGTTTTCGACGGAATACTTTTTTCGTCAAAAATCTTCGACGGAATCCATTTTTCGTCGAAAAACTTCATAAAATAATTTCTTTTTGTATTTATTTTATTCATCCGTTTTCGACGGAATTCATTTTCCGTCAAAAATCTTCGACGGAATCCATTTTCCATCAAAAATCTTCTACGGAATCCATTTTCCGTCGAAAAACTTCAAAAAATCAATTTCTTTTGCATTTATTTTATTATTCCGTTTTCGACGAAATTCCTTATCTGTCGAAAAACATCACAAAATCAATTTCTTTTGCATTTATTTGATTCATCGGTTTTCGACGGAATTCATTTTCCGTCAAAAATCTTTGACGGAATCTATTTTCCGTCGAATAACTTCACAAAATCAATTTCTTTTGCATTTATTTTATTCATCCATTTTCGACGGAATCCGTTTTCCATCGAAATATTTCACAATATCAATTTATTTTGCATTTATTTTATTCTTCCATTTTCGACGGAATTCATTTTCCTTCGAAAAACTTCACAAAATAAATTTCTTTTGCATTAATTTAATTCATCCATTTTCGACGGAATCCATTTTCCGTCAAACATCTTCGACGGAATCCATTTTGCGTCGAAAAACTCACAAAATCAATTTTCTTTGCATTTATTTTATTAATCCGTTTTCGACGAAATCCTTTTTCCGTCGAAAAACTTCACAAAATCAATTTCTTTTGCATTTATTTTATTAATCCGTTTTCAACGGAATACATTTTTCGTCAAAAATCTTCGACGGAATCCATTTTTCATCGAAAAACATCATAAAATAATTTCTTTAGCATTTATTTTATTCATCCATTTTCGACGGAATTAATTTTCCGTCAAAAATCTTCGACGGAATCCATTTTCCGTCGAAAAACTTCTCAAAATCAATTTCTTTTGCTTTTATTTTATTAATCCGTTTTCGACGAAATTCTTTTTCTATCGAAAAACTTCACAAAATCAATTTCTTTTGCATTTATTTTAATCATCTATTTTCGACGGAATTCATTTTCCGATAAAAATCTTCGACGGAATATATTTCCGTCGAAAAACTTCACAAAATCAATTTCTTTTGCATTTATTTTATTCATCCATTTTCGACGGAATTCATTTTCCGTCAAAAATCTTCGACGAAATCCATTTTCCGTCGAAAGACTTCACAAAATCAATTTCTTTTGCATTTATTTTATTCATCCATTTTCGAGGGAATTCATTTTCCGTCAAAAATCTTCGACGGAATCCATTTTCCGTCGAAAAACTTCACAAAATCAATTTCTTTTGCATTTATTTTATTCATCCGTTTTCGAAGGAATTCATTTTCCGTCAAAAATCTTCGACGGAATCCATTTTCCGTCAAAAATCTTCTAAGGAATCCATTTTCCGTCGAAAAACTTCACAAAATCAATTTCTTTTGCATTTATTTTATTCATCCGTTTCTGACGGAAAACATTTTTCGTCAAAAATCTTCAACGGAATCCATTTTCCGTCGAAAAACTTACAAAATCAATTTTCTTTGTATTTATTTTATTAATCTGTTTTCGACGCAATTCTTTTTCCGACGAAAAACTTCACAAAATCAATTTCTTTTGTATTTATTTTAGTCATCCGTTTTCGACGGAATTCATTTTCCGTCCAAAATCTTCGACGGAATCCATTTTCCGTCGAAAAACTTCACAAAATCAATTTCTTTTGCATTTATTTTATTCATCCGTTTTCGACGGAATTCATTTTCCGTCAAAAATCTTCACAAAATCAATTTCTTTTGCATTTTTTTTATTAATCC
>JAVKPL010007362.1:0-28975 GCA_032173675.1 Gastrolobium villosum
GTTATGACACTGGTTAGGATTCCATATTGTCTCTTGTTAATTTTTGGATATATAGTATGTACCTCAACTTGGCTTTTGTATAAATTAGGTACACCAATTTGCCTGATCTGAAGAATTGTAGTTCATAATATCATATCATGCAATAGCCTTTACTAGTTACTCTGCATATAAATCAGCATTTTGAAGCAGATGTATCTAATTATTCTAGTTATTAGTTGTTATCATGTTCAATTGGTGATGCTTTATACAAAGTTTACATTCAATGATGTAGGGAATACAGCATACAAAGCATTGATATGCAGATTTCTTTAACGTGTTAAGGCAGATCTATTACCCTTGTTTGGTATTCTTGACGTTTATGCAAAACATTTTTGCTGGGGGAATTCTGATGGCTTGGTCACACCAGAACGCTTGAGACAATGTTGTTGCGTATCTAGGGGTAATTGAACAACAACTCGGAAGCCTAAGTTAATGTGATTACAAGATAAAGAGTGTATTGGGGTAAAGAGGGGTGTATCGGAATAAATTGGAAATTGTAACTATTTATCTTGTTAGTGGGGAGTATTTTGATGATAGTTGATGGCTGACCTTAGCACCGCTCAAAGAAGGGTTGAAGAAGCCAAGAAAAAACCTCGAGACATTAAGTCTGAAAAAGGTGATGGAGGATGATATGCCTGTTCTGCGATCCATTTCAAATTTCTTTTTCCTGATCAAAGTGTAGAATCGGAGCCCAATTGCTGAAGAAAAAAAGTGTTTCTAGATAAATAAACTTGATTGAGCTAACAAAAGATGTAAAGAGGGAATTTCAAGATAATCGATTAAAAGGATGAGAAGAATTCATAAAGCATTTTTAATGGTTTTTAATTATTTAGGCTTAAAACTTAGTGAAAAGTGTGTATATTATAAAAGATACAAAGTTGTGTTATTTTAAGCGAAAGAAAGAAATAGATTATCGAAGAGAGAGTGAGGGGAAAAATTTAAAAGTGTAGGACCGATCTTTGTGTGAGAGTGAAAGGATACAAAATGTGTAATTTAAAGTAACATCTTTTTTCCTAAAACTTATAAGGATAATGATGTGAACTCTGCAATCCCTTAAAATTGTAAATTATATTGAATTTAAATTTAAATAAAGTTATAGATAATTACTATAGGATTATTATCTAAAAATAGTTGTTTTTAAGGAAATACGAACTACTAATTACAAATGAATGAAACTAATATCTGATAAGTTCATATTTAAAATATGTTTCAAATTTAAGGCATATTTTTTAAGATGTGCGCTGGGCATAAATTTAATTGAAGACGTGTTTTTTAAATAAGATCATTTGGATGTTTTCTTGAATCTCTTTGTCCAAATTTTTGTAATTAGATCACTTGGGTCTTGGACCGAATTTCTTAATGTCATATCTTGATTTGCATCTTTTTCATCCTTTTGAACATGATTTTAAATTAAATCCTCATCATCTCCGCTCGGGAGTAGTATATGATGTTCATGTAAATCCTTTCCTTCCTCCAATTTAGTTCATTTTGAAATGGGCACAATATCAATTTGATGTTCAATACCTGAATCAGGTGGTACTTTTTTTTAGAACTTCCTCATAAATAACATCAAACTCCCACAAAAGAGAAACAACAAAACCATGCAAAGTGAGTTTAATTTCCTTAGAGTTTCAAATGCCACACCTCAAATTTTTAGTTAAGTGTTTTAGGGATTTAATTAGTAAAGTATGACTTTGGAGTCAAGAGGTTACAATTAAGGGAAAAAATATTTCTCGGTCACCGGATATAAAGTTATATCCGGTGAGCTTTTGGGTTATAAAATTAAATGTATTTAGAATAAAGAGTCACACTTTTTATTTTTGTTTTTTAGAAGTTTTATTGCACACAAATCCTATTAGTGAATTTAATTTTAATTTCTATAGGGGTTCCAATTTTGAAGTGTTGAACATTGGAAGCCAACTCTATGGGGAAAATGGACAAAACTGATTGATCCCTGTTCGCGGTCTGGATTGGATCAGTTTTGGAAGTAAAAATCATCTGATCCAATCCCTTCGGTTTGACCGTATAATCATCCATTCGGTTCGAATATTTTTTCAAATCCGATCCAATCCAAATTTCTTCGGTTTGGATTGGATCAGTTTTCATTTTTTTGAAAATCCTAAAATTTATTTCATGATTATTGTGTAAATAACATCTTTTGTATATATTGGTTTTGTAAATTATTATTTTTTGAAATACAAAAGCATTAGTAACTATACTATAGGTTTTTTTTGGGCAATGAGAGATGGAGCTCTATAAAGAGAAAATTTTGTTAATGAGATGTGACTAGATTTTTTCTTGGGTTTAGTTAATGGATTGATGAGTCTTGAGTTTAGAAATTTTTGGACTATGATTGGAGAAACACTCAAGTAGGTAGAGGGGAATTAATATATTGGATCAGATTGGATTGGATCGATTTTTATTAACCCATCCAAAAATCGATCCAATCCATTTTTGTATCGGTTTTCAATTTTTTGATTTTCGGATATTAGATTTTCGATTTGTTCCGCATAAACACTCATCAAAACCCATTCCTTATTTCATCACTTTCACATTACGTGAAACTCCCCCCCCCCCCCCCCCCCCCGTAAAAACACTTACCCCTAACACTGTTACATACAAAATCTTCTTCTCGCTTTCATCTTCCCTCTTCTTGACCTAGGGAAACCATGTTCGTGCCACCATTTTTACTTCCTAATTTCCTATTTTTGTCATTCACAAAAACCCATAACCCTTTGATCGAACCGAGACCTCCCCCTTCTTTCCCTCTATTTTATTGTAGTTTTGGAACACCAAATACATTACTACTAATTCGAAGACCAAAGAGAAAGAAGAAAATTTTAGCAACCAAGTTTTCGGTACAACGATGGGGAGAAGCTTTGCAAAGTGAAAACTCCTTGGTAAACCACTTAGGTTGGGAGAAAAGCAATTTTACGCAAAGTGAAAACTCCTTTCTATTATTGGAATTTTTGGTTGGGTTGTGGTGAAATGGTTGGTAAAGTAAATAACTTTTATCTTGTGCTTCGGTTCCTTTTAAATGATACAACTTATATCCTTTCATTCTCACAAAGAGGTGGGACCTACATCTTTATTTTTTTTGTCAACTCTCTCTCAAAATGACACAACTTTACATCCTTTAAAATGATACACACTTTACCCAATTAAAATACATATTATTGTTTCACTCGATATTAAAATATTTTACCGAGCCCTTATTTGATCGTTGATCGAGTCATATACTCAAGTACAAGAGGTTGATACTCGAATAATTTTTGCCAAATAATAATTATCCGGGTATGTTGGTTGAATATTTGGGTATTATTTATCATCTGGGTTAAATACTTGAGTATATGAGGAATGCACTCGAGTACATAGGTTGGAATTCCTAAAAAGATTAGAAATTTCAATGAGGTAGTGTTTGGCAAGAGTTATCTTAGGAGATAGATAGGCATTTGAGATTGGTATTTCACTATCTTTAGTAAAAAGAGATTAGAATATTCTCCCATCAAAGTTATTCCCCATCAATCCATGTTTGCTTGTAAAATTGCACCAAATAAATTACAATTGCACCAAATAGACCGGCACATAATACCACTTTGGATGTGGTATATGGAGTTGTCGGGCGAAATGGAACAAAAAGCAACAATTTGCTGACAAACATACCCTCCCCATCAACACATGGCCGTTGCAAATGAGCAGAACCCTGCAGACACCACAGCATCAGATCCACTACAACAACCTCCTGCAATCTTATTGACACCGTATGGGTTTCTGGAATGTGTGGTCACTAACTTTCACCTAAAAAAGTAACAGTACACTCTCCATTTAAACATGACAATCAAGCAACATGCTATTGTGAGCCAATCTGGAAAAATAGCCATTTTAACATGACACTTTAACACCGTATGGGTTTCTAGTAGCCAACATGTTGTCCAATGCAGAACACCTCCATCTTCTTTGTCGGCGTTCACTGAGATTTCAGACCACAGGCTCGCAGTGCCACTCTGATGGTTGCCGACCGGATTAAGGATAGACGGAGAGAAAAAACAGAGATCCCAAACTTAGATATTGAAGTTGGCAAATGTCCAACCCAGACTCACGAATGTTTTTGGTAAAAGGTTATTCACATTCAAAAATTATAAAAGGGTTCTTTTTGTAATTGCAACTCATTTTCACATAAATATTTTATCTTCTATCAAACATAGACTTACAAAATTTTATCCAATTTTTTTAATAAAATTTTGGCCAACCAAACAATCATTTTAAAATTTTTCTACTAGACTTACTCTTTCCCATCATATCATAAGTACATTTCCTTGATATTCAAAATTTTTCTCCACGACCAAATGTCAGTGAAGGATTTTTCAAGTGTAAGTAAGCTTTTATTTATCTCCCTGGTCTCCATTGCAAGTATTTTTATACTATTGGGGGCGTTTGGTTCAGGATTTTCTTTGGGATCCCCATTTTTCTAATTTTGGCAATCTATGTTCTCTTCATTTGGTTGAAGAGATATGAAGATTTACTCAGGAAGGAAAGACGTGTGCCCAACCTTCCTTGTTCATGTGCAAAAAACAATAAAAACACTCTTTATCTTTGCCACTTGCAATGTGGTATTCATTAAAACCGGTTAAATAGGAAAGCTGTTGCCGTAAAATGTGACAAAATTGCCCTCCTATTTACTACATCTGTTTTACCAAATTTCACGGGTTGCATAGTAGATGACCAAAAGCGAGAGGAAGCGTTTTTCGATCTGAGGCTTGGCAACTGAAGCATACAATTCTCATAAGTACCTATCTAATCATCGTTAGATTAATATTTTCTCTCTCTCCAAAAACTTTTTAACATTCCCCCTTATTGATCCAAATGGTAATGTGATGGGTAGTAAGTTGGTAGTAAGAACTTTTGTTACTTAGAATATCCGGACTCTTATTCTAATAAGTTTCACTCCTCTTGTGACATCCGAGTACATGTTTCTTTTTAAGTTTTTGATAAAAAAAATTGACAATACAAGATCTGCTTAACCCTTTTTCCGAGTACATGCATTTAAGAAAATGCATGGAGAAAAAATTGGTTCTTTAGATATGGAATCTCACGTGACCCTCTATTTGGTAGCACCCTTCATCCGTCGAGCTTCTGGAAGAAGTCTCTGGTGAACAGAACCAACGGTGACGGAGGAGTTGGGAGTGTGAATTTCGGCTGAAGTATCGTGCAGTACCACTTCCGGTTAGAGCAGTAGTCCTGTTCTTTTGCACAACATCTTGTCCACACTGTTCCGGTTAGTGTATACACCTCGGGTACCCTCTCTTTTTTTTGTACAACCTTTATAATAGTCCCCCCAAAGGTTATATGCAATGACAGGTGCAGCTTTTGTATAAAAAATTGTACTGAACTTGTATCAGACATGCACATACCTATTGAGGAGGAGATACATGCACATATTGCAATCAACTAACAGGGCTTTTACAAGGTGCAACTATAATGGCAACTACCTTGAGCCTTATGTGTTACTGGGTCATTAGGCATCGCATTGAGGCCTCAAATTTTAGAAGCATTCGGAAATCTTCAATGGGAAATCAACTACCTTGAGTCTTATTCAGTGTCAGATATGTCAGATTCTGAGATACTAAACAATGAATATAAGAGAATGTATGCTATTTAGAATTACTAAGCCTTGTTCTCTTTTCCACTTGGTCTTTTTTTTTCCACGGCTTGATGGATCTATATCCAACTAAAGTTAAAACTTACCAATGTATATCACAGACTTGCCTTATATTAATAATATGCTTAGTAGTCTCCTTACAGCACCACCTATCTCCCAACAGAAATGTGTTTTGCAAACTAAAATCTTCGCATTATTTATATATTGCAAACTATGATTCAATTTTCGATTAACAAGATATATATTAATTGGTTAGCAAATTAGTAGTATATTACCATTTTATCAGTAATAAATGATTAGCAGCCTATTCACTAAATTTATATCACTTTCTTAATTAATAATTATGTCATTATTAATCGGTACAAAAATTATTTGCTCTCACAAAATTTACAACCCCACAAAACAAGCTGCAGTCAGTCCTCAAGGTGTACATTACACAAGGACCTGTATGCAGAATCTGCAGGTCTAAGTTGCCTAAGAAAGTTGCAAAAAAATGGGTACATGGTATATTTAATAAGAATAGCTCAGATTCATGAAGTCCAATTTTACTACCATGGTTTAAAAGTTAGACACTCTTTCAACATGGGTGTTGTATTACCTACTCAATTGAATATAGCTCCGGTATCTAAATATAAATATATACATGGGGCTTCTTGTTCCAGCAGCTCCCACAACTCAAAGTCAGGGCAACTGTCAAAAAATAAATAAAAACAAGAAAAAGTTCAAACGGGTATGCAGCAAAATCAGAAGCCACCCCAACCCCCGGTGGCCAAAAGCTGCAAGTGGAAATGCAGCTTCAAGTGGCTTTTATCTAACTGGGCCAAAACCACTTCCCCACCGTGCCGGAGTTATGGTTGCAGAAGGAGTTATGGTTGCAGAACGAAGAAACGAGAGACGGAGAGAAAGAGCGATAAGCAAACCAAATATTGACTTTGGGGTGACGAATGGTACGAGAGACTCACTCGTAGGCTCATATTCTTTTAAAATAATTATAACAGGGTGTTTTCATAAATTTAAGTTTTTTTCGATCAATATTTTACCATCAATAAAACATGGACTATGCAAATTTAAATAATTTCTCCCGTAATATTTCGATCAACCAAATATATTTTTTTTAACTTTCATATCAAACTCATTTTCCAACCATTTTTCTATCAATTACATTTCCCTAATATTCAAAAAAAAATTCCTCAACCAAACGCTCTATTAGAAAAGCTCCAAATTAGAGCAATAGGTGAATGGCACTAGTAAAAAAGACAATATTGAATTTTTTTTTGAATTTTTTTTCTTTACCTCCTTTCCCATCCTCCATTAGAGCAATAGGTTTCTTAGACTTTTCATCTACAAATTTTGAAGTCTCTTCAGGGACCAAAAGATCTGTAATTTCCTAATTGTAAAGCTCTAAAAATGTTACTTTCATGTTATACTCGACATTCTCAGCTTCTATCAAAAATATGTTTCACAGCTCTTGAGATGACATCGGCATCACTTGGAAATTCGCCATTCTACAGAATCAAGAACAGAGAGAAATGCATTTGAATGCAAAGCAATGACAAAATAAAATAATCAGATAGCCAAAAAAATTAACAAAAGTAACACCTAGAAGGCATAAACATGACACTCCATTGATGGAGCTTCACAGCATCCTTAGGAAAAACAAAAACAAAATTGAAAAATTTTAGCCAAGAAAAATAATTAATTTTTTTTATGTACAAGTATATCTTTATGCAAAGGGTATCAAACTAGCCTCCATTTCCATGAAAGAAGCACCAAAAAAGATCTTTATGCAAAATGGAAGAAGACAGGTACTTAAAAAAAATGAAAATGAAAAAGAGTATTTGGTAAAGGAGATATTCTTTTTACAGGAAAAAAAAAATATTCGGCTATCAAGATCCCTTTGTGTCTCCCTCATCAAAAGCTTAAAAAAAAAAAATGAGAAAGAAAAGGAGATAACTTTAGGCATTGTGATGCAGCGCCTCATGATGTAGAAACGATCCCTCTGTTCCTTCACAAGCATACAACACTACCGGATATGGCAGGGTACTCGAAGGTATACTCCTGGAGCTCATTTTCCATACAGCAGGAGTACATACTGCATTTTCCAAAATAGAAAAATATGAGATATGAGTGGAAAAAAGTATAAAAGTAAGGGTAGTATAAAAATGAAATTGAACAAATATACATTAGCACGGCCATATAAATTGAAGTGATTTCTCCACAAAATCACCTCCAAGCTGATCTAATTACCTAACACAAAGAATTCAGACTTCTTTGCCTTCATCACCATGCATCCCCAATATTTGTTCAGATACCTTGTAGTATATAATATCATATATTATTTAATCCATCTAAATTCATAACCTTTCATCTGGAAGTTCACATTTTGAGTGTTTTTTTTTTCTTGGATGCTGACTTACTTCCCCATCTCTTAATGATGCAGTCTTCTCAGGTCCATCAGTTCCTTCAGACTTTTTGCGTTCTTTAGTCTGCTTAGATCTTTTCTTTCTTTCACTACTATCCATTAAATTTTCTCTGTTTTTAGAAGACTTTTTTCTTTTCAAAGGTGATGCTTCAACTTCTTCCCCAACTGTGATCTCTGTCAGAGTTTGTTCCTTGCATGGCAGCAAATCTGCTCCGGAGGATATTATTGTTTATATAAAATCAGAAGTGTAGAACACTGGACTTCAATCATCAAAGACATAATGACAATAATAAAAATATATAAAATGTAAAGAAGATCCAAACAGGCTCTAAGTTAATAATTTTTAATATAAGAGGATGGATACTGAAGCAGTATCCCCCAAATCGTTCTGTTTCAGACCCAATATATTATTGTTCATCAAATTAATGCCAAGGTATAACACTAGTGGACTACTCGAAGCATCAAGTACCACTAACACTGATCTTCAATGTTTTTGTTCTTTCTTTTCTTAATTGAAGATCTTAAAAAACTATATTAAAAAACAAGAAAAATACTAACCTTCAACTGTGAAGCTGGAGTCAAAAAGAACAAGCGTAACATGCTGCTTAAGGAAAACCTACAACCAGTGAGAATATATAAAACAATTATGACAAGGGCATCCTATTCTTCAAGCATCATGGGTTCATTCATCAGATAACATAGCATGCATTAAATTACGTTATTGTAAAATGCACGCACATTATTCTGATCAGCTTCTCTGATCATTTCCTCCAAGAGGACATCCTCCGTACCAAATTCTTCATAAGCTTGAAGCTCACCTTGAGTGATGTGGCCACTATCGTCTTTATCAAAATATGAGAATGCGTCAACAAAATGATCTTCCATGTCAACTTTGTTTAAATGCAATGTTGCATCTATGAATTCTCCATAGTCTATTGTGCCACTGTTATCAACATATGCCTGCAATCAGAAACAAAAATGGGACAAATAGATCATAACAATGTGCTAGTAGAAGTGATTTATTATAATATTTTTTTGATTTTTATTTATTATTATACTTTTCGCTACTTTGCATAAACATGTTTCAAGAAATGATTACAAAGAGCTTTCCTTGCAAGATTAATCATAAACAAACACTTACATTAATCTTGGTCAAGTTACAACATGAACAAATCAAGTCCAATAGGACTACTACTACTAACATAATAAGAAGTTCTAAAGCAATAAGAATCCTAATACTCTAACAGGAGAAAGTGTTTGGCCAAACCAAATTAAAGGGTACAGAATGTATGTTTATTTTGTGACGTTAAGGAAATCAAAGAAAATTCTGAACTAATACTTACAGCTTGCATTAGATCAAAAATTTCAGATCCCCTGAGATTAGCACCAAACGTTTTCAGTCCAACCTTGAGTTCTTCAAAACTTATTTGATCACTGTTGTCAGTATCTATCATCTTAAACATTTCTTTCAATCGAGAAATTTCTTCTTCGGAAAGATTCTGTGAAATAATTTTCGCAGAACAATAAGGAAAATATTAAAAGAGCATAATTTGATGATTCCAAATTGAATTTAAGATGTTGACATATTCAACTTTGCAAATAAAAGTCAATATATAACAATCTACTAGTCATCATTCCCAAAAGAGTGGAAAACATATATTCCCATGGGACACGATTATGTAATGGAAAAATCACTTACTCTAAAAGCCATTTTCTTGAGCTTTTTTATTAAAGAAAACTGCTTCAGGCGACTCAAAGCTGCAGAATCAAGAGGCGCAATGTTGCGAACTCGGCAAGTATACCGATCGTTTCAAGTAATAAAAGTGATAAGTAAGTATCGTCTCCACAGGGATTGTAGACCAAGTACTATAATGACCAGTCCCCTTAAGTTGAATGGATTAAAAGAGGGTAGCAATAATTGTTGGTTTAAAAACAAAAAGTAAATTAAAAAGTAATTTGCGTATTTTTAGGGTTTTCTAAAGAAAGAGATGAAGAGAGATTGAATTATAAGAGATTGTGAAAAACAATTGTGAAAAGATTGCAGTAAGAGTACGGACACCTGTCTGATCCCCACCTTGTAATCTGAATATAAATTTACAAATGAATTACTCTTTTGATCAAACGATTCACCATCTTTTATTTAATTGGTTAAGCCCTAATCCCTTAGTGATCTTAACCTTATTAACCCTATTAGAACCCTAATCCCTTAGTGATTCCTTTTCAGGTTAATCATGCAATTCGGTGAATCTTTCGCGTTTGCGGTTCATGTAGCCTATCCCTAGTGCGTACATGAACAGCTATTTTCCTCCTGTTCGGGAATTAGGATCCCAATATCCCTATTGTGAATCCTAACCCTGGTGATCTGTTAGAATGATCAAATCTAAAAGATCAATGAGATGAAGAGCGAAGGGAAATAGATGCAAAAAGGATAAACATATATAAATCAGATCCAAACTACAAGGGGTTCACATTCAGGGTTGTGACCCTTACCACAATACTAAGATCTAGCCAACCATATTCATGGCTGATCTCAAATAAAATTCAACAAGAAAGTAAATTACAGGAATGAACGAAGAACGAACGACGAACAGCCTCCTCTCTCTCCAATAGCGGTTTCTTCTAGGTTTAGAAATCAGTGCCTTTTTAGAATTTTGCACCTCCTTATTTATAAGACCAACATTTTATCTTTTATTCCACTTTTTCCCTTTGATAGTTCAGCTGTAGCTTTTATAACCCACGCTTGCAGCGTCAATCTCACGCTGTGAGCGTGGATGCCTCTGTAATCCCACGCTTGCAGCGTCAATCTCACGCTGTGAGCGTGGATGCCTCTGTAATCCCACGCTTGCAGCGTCAATCTCACGCTGTGAGCGTGGATGCCTCTGTAATCCCACGCTTGCAGCGTCAATCTCACGCTGTGAGCGTGGATCTTACTCTTGGCCAATCCTCATTTTCCTTCCAGATTTATTTGTTTTTCCTGAAATTTGAGCATAAAATCAGTTAAACATTCTTGAAAGTGGAATTTAAGGATTACAATAAGAATCATTGCATTTTAGATGAGGAATAGTTCATTATTCTTCTCTTTTTGGCTTGAATTTACTTATGTGCTGACGGCACATCAAACAATTCCCATATTTGAACGTTGCTGTCCCCAGTAATGTAATGAATCAGAAGAGAAACAAGATGAACTTCTGCAAAGAGACATCTGAGCATATATATTTTAAGAATCTTAAAATGCTATGCACGTATAACTTCATGGCAAAAATCTATAATAATACTTTTCAGTTTCATCAAGAATTTGGATACCAGCTTGAATGTTTCTCACTAACATGCATATTTTTGTCACTCAGTGTTTGAGGGTTCTGCACTCATTCCCTCAATGTAGCAGTTAATCTTTGAGGTTGAACATATTCTCAAA
The DNA here is from genome assembly GCA_032173675.1 of Gastrolobium villosum. Classification (NCBI taxonomy): domain Eukaryota; kingdom Viridiplantae; phylum Streptophyta; class Magnoliopsida; order Fabales; family Fabaceae; genus Gastrolobium; species Gastrolobium villosum. The sequence continues at coordinate 11,536 of JAVKPL010007362.1, forward strand.
TTCCTAAAAATAAGGAATCCATTTGCCATGCATCTACTGATCAAAAGGTCTTTGCAAGGTTGTAACTTGGCTTAGGCTAAGGTATGAATATTTGGGAAAGTAGCTAATTTTTACTGTATATGAGATTGAAAAACTACTAGTTGTTCATGCTCAGACACAATTTCACTTAGTTCTTCCTTTTCTATTCATATTTTTCTTTTTCTTCTTCCTTCCTGACCTTTTCCTGCCTTTTCTGTTGCTATGCAACTTTTCATTTTGTTCTTTTTTCTTTAATCTCAGCTTTTGTTTTTGTCATCACTTCAACTTCTATGAACTTTTTTTCTTGAATTTTCTGTAATAAGTGCTTCAATCTCATTCAAGGTATGTCAATAGGAAAAGAAGTCATGTGTCTTATGGTTGAAAATAAGAAATAACAGGCTAAGGCTCAAATGGGCTAGCAATGACAATTTCTTTGGATAGTTATTTAGCCAAGTAATTACAAGAAGGAACTGCCTTTATCATATCAGCCATGCATGCAAGCTAGAGAAACAATTCAAATTCAAGAAACCACTACAATGAGGTTCTCTAATTTCTATTTTCAGCTCAATCCTCTATGCTGTTTTTCAAACAAGGATCTAACTTCCAGAATTCACATCAGGCATTATCTTAGAAAGATTTACCATGAAGTAACTATACAGACAAGCAGACATCATTCTCAAATCAAATGCACAAATGAATATACACAAATATCATTGATTCATTCCAATTTAAGACTTGAAGCAACATGTCAAACCTGAGATTGCTTGCTTTGGAATTCAAGTTTTTTTTTTTATATGCAGAATTGAAATGAAATGAGAAGGAAAACTAAACTAAATTAAAACAGTAAAAGTGTTAAGAGTCTCCCTTTGTATTCCACATTTTGCAATGTTTCGCATGTGCAGCATGCGACCCAATTCCCAGATTTAGAACATTGCTGTCCTCAGCAACAACTATTTACAGCACAAAGTTCGCATTCTGTCAACTGGAACATGCACATCTTTGTTAATCAACAAAACAGAATTTTTTATCCAAAGATATTGCATCAAAAGGGAAAATTCTTTCATCATACTGTCTTCCAACAAAATCAAATAAGGAAATTGACTTAAAAACATTAAAAATACAATTAAAAATTGTTTTTGAAAAGGTAGAGGATCATCAGTAATCCTCCATGGTGTCATCATCAGCTGGGGGTGAAGAATGTGGATGCTGTGATCTGAAACTAGTGGTGTCAATCCCACGATCACTGCATAGTCTCTCAAGCATGCCCCGCATGAGCCTCTGCTCAACCGTCATGTCTTGCATCTGACGATCCAATCTCTGAAGAAGTACCATTTCTGCAGAAGGTGCTGATGCAGATGCAGATGCTGGAGCTGGTGGCGGTATTGGTTGCTGTTCACCCAAGGCACACGACGCTTTCCAGATGGAATGACGGTTGGACTCCGCCCTCATTGCATGGAAATTTGCTTGTGTAAGCTCCTTTTTTACTTTTACATCATCAGCCTCATCATTATCAATTTCCACCCCAGCTTCCAAGCAAAGTTGCTCTATCAAGGAGCTGTGGGCTAGATGGATCTCAGCTTTTTTCTAAGTGATGATGTAGACAATCCTCTCAGATAGTAGAGCGGCAATATCCAAATTCTCCTCACTCATGAGGGTATACAGCAGTGCCGCTCTCTCAACATTCACATCACTCAGATTTGTAGATGCTATGATTGTCGAGTTGATAAATGTATGCCAGAACATTGCTTCAGGGTTCAGATCCAACCTTTCCAATTTCTCAGGTACCCCTGGATTTCCACTTTTTGTTTTCCATGTGGCATAGGGATGGGTGATTGCACTTTTGATTCTTTCAGCAATATCTGGCATATCCTCCCAATACAGTCCGGTTTCTTCAGAAGGTTGCATTCTGTTGTATGTCTGAGCAAAATAGCATGCTTTGCTCCTGTCAAAACTGGTGCCCAGAAATATTTCTATTACTGCGGGAGAGAAAGAAATCTCATGTCCCCGTACCCAACTTTTCCTTGTTGAGTTCACCATTTCCAAGTCAGCATTTGCACAAAACTCTTTGAGAATTGTACTTGAACTTGGACCAGCAAATCGCACCAGTTTGTTCCACCTTCTTCTCTCAGCTGTTATCCTGATCGGACAATCACTATCCATAAAAACACTAATCTGTCTCTCCGAAATGATCTTCTTAGGGGCAAACCATTGATAGTACCGGTCTTGAGCCTCAGGGGACAAGAACCTAGTACTATCAAAAACGGATGAAGAAGAGGTTCGAGGCCTCTTTGTGCCAGCAGCACTACTGTCGCCCGTTTTCTTCCCTGAGCCAGCTCCTTTTGTGGTCCTTTTAACTTGCTTGTCCTACACTCAGAAAAGTTCCAACACAATAGAATTCAAGCATGTGCATCAATGTCAATATTGATAGTGAAAATATGCAGTGAATTCCCAGATTTATTTTACACAGTAGGCCCTTTGTTCTGTGCATGATAAGCATGGTGATTCAATAACATATCGACACTTTATCCACAACAAATGTGTCAAACATCTAGTCGCAATTTATCTCATTCAACATGCATAGTTGACCAAATATTTCAGCAAAACACTGGGTGGTCTGAAAACAGAGAAATAATCACTCAATCATTTGAATCTACATCATCACATTTATCAAAAATCATCTTTAACCCTAAGTTGGTTCCACCAATTCATAGGCATGAGGAGTAAATTTTCAATTGTCTTGCATGTATAGATTTAGCAGTTATCAATCCTTTGTTATCCCTAGTAGGAATAACATCAAACACATGGTGTGCGCAAATATTTTGAACAATTAAAATCCTCAAGCCACACCAGATTTTTCCCAACATGCTTATAACAATGGAATATGAAAACAAGGCAGCATGAATCATATTAGATTTTACCTTTCCTCCAGCCATTGATGAAAATCTCTATTTACTCAAATATTTAAATGTGTATTTTGATATAATATTGTGAAATGAAAGTTGGTGGATTAGTGAAAATCCAAGGATTATGGCCAAAAAGGGCAAAATTGTAATTTGCCAACCGTGTGTTAGGAGGCTTAAATATTGAGTTAGAGATTTCAAATGACAAAAGTAATGCTGGAAATGGAATCAGGGCGGAAAATTGAGTGAATAGGCAAATTTGGGAAAAATTGATGAATAGTGAATTTTTAGTGTTAAAATACTGAGGTGTGAGTGTACCGATAGGTGTGAAAATTTTATCATTATTTTGGAGAAAGAAAAATATGTTATGGACTGGAAAAATATTTAGATTAAGGATTTGTGATCGGAAATTTTATCGGAGTTAAAGTTAGATCGCGTGTGGGACCCGTGTGACCGAAGTCACTTGGCCCCACCTCCTTTTCTTTCCTTCTTTCTCTCTTTTCCCTCACATCTCTCGCGCGCACAGGGGCAAGAAGAGGCCATTTCCACCATTTTCTTCCCATTTCACCATTTCTTCGTTTCTCCACCGAATCGCTTGATTTTGGTGTTGAAATCTATCGTAAACAACCTTCCAAAGCCATTGGTAGCACTTAGAAGCCTTGAATCCATCTCTTTGGCCGCGTTTTGAGCAAGAACAGATCCGACCCATTGGAGGTTTTTGAGATTTCTTGGAGTTTTGAGTTTCAAATGGTTTAGTGAAGCCTTGGTGGTGATCATACTACCCATTGTAAGTATATTTGTGGTCTTTTGATAGTTGAATTCTTAGATCTATGAATATGTGTTCAAAGCTTTGATTTTAGATGTGTGATGATAGAGAGCCCAAATGGAAAAATGCTATTAGATGAAAAGGCCTTAGAATCATGTTTGTAAGCTAGAAATGCTATGTTAAATTTTGGTGAAAAATCTAGGTTTTTAACTTAGAGAATTTTGAGGAATTTTGATGAAAAATGAGTTTTTGTGTAATTGGGATTTGATGATTGTTGTAGGGTGCCTCACACGGTTGGATTTGAGAAAAGTTGATTTGGAGCATACGTTTGGAACGGTGTTGCTCGTGTTAAGGTAAACTCTTGGAACTTGGGTTTAATCCCTAGTGAGCTCCACCACACCTAGAGGAAGGTTGTGGTTGGATTATGTAGTGATGACATGATGTGTTTGTGTGCTTGTATGCATATTGCTTGTATTTTGTGAAAAATTGTTTGGTCACTGGCCAGTTGACGTGTGTTGGTTTGGACATCCGCTGGATTCGTCCTACGGGAGAATGCCAGTTGGAATGCCATGGTGTTGACTCTGGGAGCGACATCAGGATGATCCAAGCGGGGGACGTCCGCCGGATAGGGCTCATGAGGAGTTCCGGTTGGGTATTGCCATGGAGTCTTCTCAACCATGGGAGAGGCGCCAGGACTGTCTCGGGAGTTATATGATGGAGTCCTTGAACATGAATCCATGAGTGGATGTTCTTGGGTGTCTCCAGGTGGATGGTGATATTGTTTTACTTGCATAGCATATTATGTCATTTTGATACATTTTAGTGAGCCATGGAGTGGAGAGAGCCTCTAGCTCCATTGGTTTACTGAGATATATCCGTATATCTCACCCCGTGTTTGGGGGACCACATTTCAGGTCACTATGAGCCGGGAGGAGCTTCGGGCAAGAAGCCCGTATAGTGGACGTTGGATTGGCATGCGGTGCATTGGATTGCATGGCTTTTTGGAGGAGTTTATGGAGTGCACATAGCATACCATTAGTATTTTGAGACTTAGGTCATGAACATATTGCATGATGTCATTTCCATGCTTTTGTTAGTGTTCATGGTCATATGCTAAGTCTTGTTTATGTTTTATTATTCATGGCTTGGATAACTGTATATTTTGAGTGAGCATGGGACTTGTCCATTGCCACATTCATAGCCTTGAAGTCTTGATGTGTAATGTTGTAAAAATGGTCCATATTTGCATGTAAATGGCCATTATTTTGAGAATGATGTAAATGATGTTAAACTTAAGGAAAATGCATGATGGAAGGGCCTAGAGCCAACATTAGGACATGATTATGTGTTATGTGGAGTACCAAGGGGTTAGGGATGGATTAGACACCCTTTTTGGGGCTCAAAACTGCTGTAATCTGTCATTTTGCTGCATAGTAATCGATTACCCAAGCATGGTAATCGATTACCATGCAACAGGGGACGAAAAATTAGCTACTGTCTGCACTGGTAATCGATTACTGGCCTTTGGTAATCGATTACCATGTGAGGTAATCGATTACCCAAAGCTGGTAATCGATTACCAGAACAGAGGAATTGAAAAATTGGCTACTGCCTCATTTTTGACAGGTGGTAATCGATTACCACCCACTGGTAATCGATTACCACAGTGTAATTTTGAAAATTCAGGTTTTTCTAGACTAAAAGAAAGGGGTATAACTTGATGGGTAGAACTCCAAATGATACGTGGTTTGGAACCACGCGTAGACAACGTAAAGGACTACAACTTGGTAAAAGATGAGAGTAAGATGGTGAGTTTAAATGAATTGAATAAAAAGAATGATTATGATGTTAGAAAATGTATGATTCCGCAAATGGCATTTACAATTATAGTGTGGTTTTAATTGATTACGGAAAAAGTGTTTATGTAAGAAAAGGAATATGTTAAAAGAAAAATTTGCCCGTAATTTAATTAATCTAATCACTGTGATTGTAACTGCGCTTAATATCATAATCAATGTTAACAATACCGGTGTACAACGGGCTGTTACATTTTATGGTATCAGAGCAGTTTTGTTTAGGGAACTCTGATTGTTTGTGTATGTTGTATCTTGTGTGTCATAGCTATCTGTGAACTATTTATGATTAATGTATATGTGATTCCTCAGTGTGGGTCTGATCAACTCATTCCTTTGTGTTACATGTACAGATATCATGAGTAGGGCACGAGGTCGCCGTGGGGCACGTGGTGCAGGTCCTTTGCCACCGGATCCGGTCACTGCAGCACTGAATGCTCTGCAGGCGGAAACGGCTGCAAATAGAAATATGACTGAGAACCTGATGAAAGCTAATCAGGATATGATGCAGGCCTTTATGGCTGAGATGAGGGCGGATAGAGGTCGTCCTAGGAGGGAGAATACACCTCCACATACGGCTACGGTGACTCCTACACCGACGCCATCTGTTACTCCTCAACAGGGGGAGAGTGGGGCTAGTCACCACACTGGTGAGGCTAGTCATCATACTACTACTGATCCGAGCGATATTCCTGATCCGTCATCTGTTGCCCAATCTACTGGGGCTGCTGGGCAGGTGCTTGATAATGCTGATGATGAGCGTAGGCTCATATCTTTTAGGAAACATAAGCCACCCGCATTTCTGGGGTCAAGGGACCCAAAGGAGGTCACTGCTTGGTTGAGGGGCATGGACAAGATTTTTCAGGTTATGAGATGCCAAGATCCGCAGAAGTTGTTATATTCTGTTTATATGCTGGAGGGTGATGCCCAGGAGTGGTGGGACAATGTGTCTCGCCCATTTGTTATTCAGGGTGAGGTCCTTACTTGGACTATGTTTGAAGGATTATTTCATGAAGAATATTTTCCCCGCGATGTTCGGGAGGCAAAGCAAGGTGAATTTGATAATCTGGTACAGGGAGTTATGACTGTGGATGCCTATGTGGCGAAATTTAATGAACTTGTGAAGTTTGCTAATTATGGAGGTACTCTACCTACTCCGGAATTCTTGTCAGCTAAATTTCAAAGAGGGCTGAGTGAGAAGATTGCTAAGAGGATGTCAAATACCGCAGTGAGGAACTTTGCTGATTTGGTGACCCAATGTAAAAGGGTCGAGACTGTTTATGGGAGGTATCCAAAGGCGGATAAGGTAAAAGAACAAGATGTTAAGAGGACACCTGGTCCTTCTGGTAATACTAACAGAGGAGGTTTTAATAATAATAATAGAGGTAGGGGGTTGCATGTGAGGCAGCCTCCTGGTCAGTTCAAGAGGGGTGGAAATACTGGTGGTGGTGGTGCTGCGAACAGATATCCTACCCCACAATGTGGGAAGTGTGGTAAATACCACAAAGGTGTGTGTGGTGCTGATCCGTCGGCTTGTTATAAATGTGGTCGGAATGGCCACTTTGCTAGAAATTGTCCATCTTCTTCGGGGCAGGCTGCGAATCTGCAGGCCTTGCCGCCAGCTACTACTACTACTACTACTGCTGCTCCTATTGCTGTTGTTCCTACTGTGGGACGAGTTTATACTACTAATGCGCAACGTACTGAAAAGGCTCCGAATTTGGTTAAAGGTATAATTTTTCTATCTAATGTTGATTTATCTGTGTTGTTTGATTCGGGAGCAACACATTCATTTGTGGCGGACTATGTGGCTAAGGCGTTGGACTTAAAGGTAACACGGATGGTTCCTCCGATGCGTATTACTACTGCTACAGGAGAGGTTAGTGAATCGTCTTGGATTTGTGAAGATGTAAAGTTCACTTATTTAGGCAGGGGTTACACCATTGATTTAATTATCTTACCCCTGGCCTCTGTCAATTTAATTTTGGGGATGGATTGGTTGTCTCGGAACTGCGCAATGATTGATTGCTGCGGGAAGAGGTTGTTGCTATCTCACGAGAGGCCGTCTGTGTGTCCGTCTTTGTATTTGTCTGTCAGTCAGACTGTGAAAGCCTTGAAGGCTGGAGATCTGGGTTATGTTCTGTTGGGCGGATTGGTGGGTGATAAAAAGGAAGAGATTTCTGCTATTCCAGTTGTTAATGAGTTTGAAGATGTATTTCCGGATGAGATACCGGAATTCCCACCTGAGAGAGAGATTGAATTCTCGATTGATTTATTGCCTGGTGTGGGGCCGATCTCCTTGGCTCCATATCGGATGTCGCCACTTGAGTTGGCTGAATTGAAGAAACATATTGAAGAACTGTCTGCGAAGAATTTTATTAGGCCGAGTGTGTCTCCGTGGGGAGCACCGGTGATATTTGTAAAGAAAAAGGATGGTAGCATGAGATTGTGCACTGACTACCGACAGCTGAATAAAGTGACTATTAAGAACCGGTACCCATTACCGCGTATTGATGATTTATTAGATCAGTTGAGGGGTGCCTGTGTATTTTCAAAGATTGATCTCCGGTCCGGATATCACCAGATTCGGATTAAACCGGAGGATGTACCTAAAACAGCTTTCCGATCCAGATATGGACATTTTGAGTATCAAGTGATTCCTTTTGGGCTTACTAATGCCCCGGCGGTGTTCATGGATTATATGAACCGCATTTTTAAACCGTATTTGGACCAGTTTGTAATTGTGTTCATTGATGACATTTTAATCTATTCTAAGAGTAAAGAGGAGCACATGGACCATTTGAGGACTGTGTTGCAGGTGTTGAAAGACAAGAAACTGTATGCTAAACCGTCTAAGTGTGAATTCTGGTTATCTGAGGTGCAATTTTTGGGTCATGTTATTTCTGCAAGTGGTGTTGCAGTGGATCCAAGCAAGATTGAAGCGGTGAGTGACTGGGAACGACCTAAGACTGTGACTGAAATTAGAAGTTTTCTGGGGCTTGCTGGCTATTATCGCCGATTTATACAGGGATTTTCTGCAATGGTTCTACCGTTGACCCGATTGACACGAAAGGATACTCCTTTTGTGTGGACCCAGGAATGTGAGGACTGTTTTCTGCTACTGAAAGAGAAATTGACTACTGCTCCGGTGTTGACTCTACCTGATCCGGAGGGTGAGTTTGTGTTATATTGTGACGCTTCTAAGAAAGGTTTAGGGAGCGTGCTGATGCAGGAAGGAAAAGTGATTGCATATGCGTCTAGGCAGTTAAGGCCGCATGAAGAAAATTATCCGACGCATGACTTAGAATTGGCTGCTATTGTGTTTGCCTTGAAAATTTGGAGGCATTTTCTGTATGGGATGAAGTTTGCTGTGTTCAGCGACCATAAAAGCTTGAAATATTTATTTGATCAGAAGGAGCTGAATATGAGGCAGCGTAGATGGGTTGAATTCTTGAAAGATTATGACTTTGAGCTGAAATACCACCCGGGAAAGGCTAATGTTGTGGCAGATGCATTGAGTAGGAAGTCTGTTAACTTATCTCATATGATGATGTGGGACAATGAAGTGATTGAGCAATTCCGTGATATGAAAATAACGGATTTCTTTGCAGGAAGAATGTGTGATATGGAGTTGACTCGGATTGAGAACGAGCTGCACGAGAAGATTAAAGAGACTCAGATTCGCAATGAGAGTATAAAGTATTTGAAAGGCCAGAGTGGCATATCTGTTAATGAACAGGGATTATTGTTATATCAGGGCAGGATTGTTGTGCCCAAGGAACTTGCAGAGGAAGTTATGACTGAGGCCCATAAGGGTCAATATGCTATCCACCCAGGTGCCACAAAGATGTACCAAGATTTGAAAGTTAAGTTCTGGTGGCCTGGTATGAAAAGAGATGTTGCCGAGTACGTGTCTAAGTGCTTGGTTTGCCAAAAGTGAAAATAGAGCATCAGAAACCTGCTGGATTACTTCAGCCGCTGGATATACCTGAATGGAAATGGGAAAGTATTTCAATGGATTTTGTTGTTGGATTGCCGAGAACTCAAGCTGGTTATGATTCGATTTGGGTTATTGTGGACCGACTTACGAAGTCTGCACATTTTCTACCAGTACGAGTAGATTACACCACAGAGAAGTTGGCTACACTGTATGTAAAGGAGATTGTTAGACTCCATGGGATACCGATTAGCATTGTTAGTGATCGGGACCCGAAGTTTACTTCACGATTTTGGGGAGCTTTGCAGCAGGCTTTTGGCACTCAGCTTCGACTGAGCACTGCTTATCACCCGCAGACTGATGGTCAGACTGAGAGGACCATACAGACACTTGAGGATATGCTGAGAGCTTGCACACTGGAACAGGGTAATGCCTGGGATAGGTACTTGCCACTGGTGGAGTTTTCTTATAATAACAGTTTTCATTCCAGTCTGGGTATGGCACCATATGAGGTTTTATATGGCAGGAGGTGTCGTACGCCCACTTGTTGGACTGAGGTAGGCGATAAAGAAAGATTTGGTCCGGATTTTGTGCAGGAAACGACAGTGCAAATTGAAATGATCAGAGAGAAATTGAAACAGGCACAGAATCGGCAGAAAAGCTATTATGACAATAAGCATAGACCGCTGGAATTTGAGGAAGGTGACCATGTGTTTGTACGTTTGTCGCCGGTCACAGGTGTTGGCCGTGCGTTGGGTGTGAGGAAGCTGAGTCCACGGTTCATTGGGCCATATCAGATTATGAAAAGAGTAGGGTTGGTGGCCTATCAGCTTGCCTTACCCCCGCAGTTATCTAATCTACATGATGTTTTTCATGTGTCGCAGTTGCGACGTTATGTTCCGGATGAATCACATGTGGTGATGCCGGATAATATTGAAATCAGGGAGAACTTGAAGACTCCCATTGGTCCTATTGCAGTTTTGGACCGCAGTGAAAAGAGATTGAGAAGTAAAGTGATTCCCATGCTGAAGATTCAGTGGGAAGGCCGCACACCTGAGGAGGCTACTTGGGAGCGGGAGGACGAGATTCTCCGGCTGTATCCTGAGTTAGTGAGCAGGTATGATTTAATTTTGCGGACAAAATTTCAAAAAGGTGGGGTGAATATAACACCTCAAATATTTAAATGTCTATTTTAATATTATATTATGAAATGAAAGTTGGTGGATTAGTGAAAATCCAAGGATTATGGCCAAAAAGGGCAAAAAGGGCAAAATTGTAATTTGCCAACCGTGTGTTAGGAGGCTTAAATATTGAGTTAGAGATTTCAAATGACAAAAGTAATGCTGGAAATGGAATCAGGGCGGAAAATTGAGTGAATAGGCAAATTTGGGAAAAATTGATGAATAGTGAATTTTTAGTGTTAAAATACTGAGGTGTGAGTGTACCGATAGGTGTGAAAATTTTATCATTATTTTGGAGAAAGAAAAATATGTTATGGACTGGAAAAATATTTAGATTAAGGATTTGTGATCGGAAATTTTATCGGAGTTAAAGTTAGATCGCGTGTGGGACCCGTGTGACCGAAGTCACTTGGCCCCACCTCCTTTTCTTTCCTTCTTTCTCTCTTTTCCTCTCATCTCTCTCGCGCGCTCACAGGGACAAGAAGAGCCATTTCCACCATTTTCTTCCCATTTCACCATTTCTTCGTTTCTCCACCGAATCGCTTGATTTTGGTGTTGAAATCTATCGTAAACAACCTTCCAAAGCCATTGGTAGCACTTAGAAGCCTTGAATCCATCTCTTTGGCTGCGTTTTGAGCAAGAACAGATCCGACCCATTGGAGGTTTTTGAGATTTCTTGGAGTTTTGAGTTTCAAATGGTTTAGTGAAGCCTTGGTGGTGATCATACTACCCATTGTAAGTATATTTGTGGTCTTTTGATAGTTGAATTCTTAGATCTATGAATATGTGTTCAAAGCTTTGATTTTAGATGTGTGATGATAGAGAGCCCAAATGGAAAAATGCTATTAGATGAAAAGGCCTTAGAATCATGTTTGTAAGCTAGAAATGCTATGTTAAATTTTGGTGAAAAATCTAGGTTTTTAACTTAGAGAATTTTGAGGAATTTTGATGAAAAATGAGTTTTTGTGTAATTGGGATTTGATGATTGTTGTAGGGTGCCTCACACGGTTGGATTTGAGAAAAGTTGATTTGGAGCATACGTTTGGAACGGTGTTGCTCGTGTTAAGGTAAACTCTTGGAACTTGGGTTTAATCCCTAGTGAGCTCCACCACACCTAGAGGAAGGTTGTGGTTGGATTATGTAGTGATGACATGATGTGTTTGTGTGCTTGTATGCATATTGCTTGTATTTTGTGAAAAATTGTTTGGTCACTGGCCAGTTGACGTGTGTTGGTTTGGACATCCGCTGGATTCGTCCTACGGGAGAATGCCAGTTGGAATGCCATGGTGTTGACTCTGGGAGCGACATCAGGATGATCCAAGCGGGGGACGTCCGCCGGATAGGGCTCATGAGGAGTTCCGGTTGGGTATTGCCATGGAGTCTTCTCAACCATGGGAGAGGCGCCAGGACTGTCTCGGGAGTTATATGATGGAGTCCTTGAACATGAATCCATGAGTGGATGTTCTTGGGTGTCTCCAGGTGGATGGTGATATTGTTTTACTTGCATAGCATATTATGTCATTTTGATACATTTTAGTGAGCCATGGAGTGGAGAGAGCCTCTAGCTCCATTGGTTTACTGAGATATATCCGTATATCTCACCCCGTGTTTGGGGGACCACATTTCAGGTCACTATGAGCCGGGAGGAGCTTCGGGCAAGAAGCCCGTATAGTGGACGTTGGATTGGCATGCGGTGCATTTGGATTGCATGGCTTTTTGGAGGAGTTTATGGAGTGCACATAGCATACCATTAGTATTTTGAGACTTAGGTCATGAACATATTGCATGATGTCATTTCCATGCTTTTGTTAGTGTTCATGGTCATATGCTAAGTCTTGTTTATGTTTTATTATTCATGGCTTGGATAACTGTATATTTTGAGTGAGCATGGGACTTGTCCATTGCCACATTCATAGCCTTGAAGTCTTGATGTGTAATGTTGTAAAAATGGTCCATATTTGCATGTAAATGGCCATTATTTTGAGGATGATGTAAATGATGTTAAACTTAAGGAAAATGCATGATGGAAGGGCCTAGAGCCAACATTAGGACATGATTATGTGTTATGTGGAGTACCAAGGGGTTAGGGATGGATTACACACCCTTTTTGGGGCTCAAAACTGCTGTAATCTGTCATTTTGCTGCATAGTAATCGATTACCCAAGCATGGTAATCGATTACCATGCAACAGGGGACGAAAAATTAGCTACTGTCTGCACTGGTAATCGATTACTGGCCTTTGGTAATCGATTACCATGTGAGGTAATCGATTACCCAAAGCTGGTAATCGATTACCAGAACAGAGGAATTGAAAAATTGGCTACTGCCTCATTTTTGACAGGTGGTAATCGATTACCACCCTCTGGTAATCGATTACCACAGTGTAAATTTTGAAAATTCAGGTTTTTCTAGACTAAAAGAAAGGGGTATAACTTGATGGGTAGAACTCCAAATGATACGTGGTTTGAAACCACGCGTAGATAACGTAGAGGACTATAACTTGGTAAAAGGATGAGAGTAAGATGGTGAGTTTAAATGAATTGAATAAAAACAATGAATTATGATGTTAGAAAGTGTATGATTCCGCGAATGGCATTTACAATTATAGTGTGGTTTAAATTGATTACGGAAAAAGATTGTTTATGTAAGAAAAGGAATATGTTAAAAAAAAAAAAATTGCCCGTAATTTAATTAATCTAATCACTGTGATTGTAACTGCGCTTAATATCATAATCAATGTTAACAATACCGGTGTACAACGGGCTGTTACAATGGGTGTGTGAGTGGTTTAGGGTTTTTAATGAAAAACCCTCGACTTTTCATATTCACGCTTGAAGCGTGAATCCCACGCTGTAAGCGTGAAGCGTTCTGGCCATTCACGCTGTCAGCGTGATCTTCACGCTATCAGCGTGGAGGTTTCTGTTCGCTGACGCTAACAGCGTGACGGTTGATGATATGCTCCCAGCATATATACTTTTATAGATCAAAAACAGCAGGAAATCAGATCTAGAACTGTATATAAAGTGTATATGTGGTGAAATTATTGAATAAAATTGTCAGACACTCTCTCACTCAAATTCTTCATGTTTACAGGAGGAAAATAACAAATACAGGAGTAAGGAGAAGAATCAGACAGAAGCCCCACGCCCCAAGCGTAGGAATCCACGCTTGAAGCGTGGGAGGAGACTTCAGAACAGTGAGTCCACGCTGCAAGCGTGGAACTCCACGCTTGGAGCGTGGAGAAAGCAAAAATGGCAGAAATTCCACGCCTGGAGCGTGGATCCTGCGCTCCAAGCGTGGGATTGAGAGAGACAGCTGTCAGTTGCGAGGAAAGGAGGATTTTCAAGTTATAAAAAGGGCATAAGGCAACCCTAGGAGACACATCTGATATTCTACACAACTGAGATCATTCGGAGGCGGAAGTTCTGAGAGAGATCTCTTCTTCTACCTTTCTGTAGTTCTTTTAGTTTTTGTTTTTCAATTGAATTTTGGATTCTAGCCATGATAATGGTTGGCTAGAACTTCTTTTGCTGTAGTTAGGGTCACGAACCCTTGTGAACCCCTGATACAATGGATTGAGTTTTTATGAATATATTTATCTTTTGAATTTCGTTCTATTCTGTTCGTATTGTTATTGTTATTATTAGATCCGATCAATCTAGTAAGTAATAATAAATCTGAGGATTAGGGCCAACAAGAGGGATCTGAGGTCTTTAATCCGGAAAGGGGATAGAACGACGGTATGAACATGATCTAGACATAGACATGATTCATATTGTAGATGTTTCAATTATCGATCGTTATGCTTGATCTCATATAGGGCACCTCAAGGAATTAGGGTTCTATATGAGATTAAAGGGTTAATTCCTCAAGGGATTGAGAATTAACTATTGATACTTTTATCTGATAATTATCTAAGTTCACGATTTATATATTAATACTTAACTTAATCCAGAGTAAAAGGTGGGGATCATTGGTGAGTGCTCCCTACTACAGCGCTTTTCTCATATATTTAAACCCTTATTTCAATTCTTATTCAAAAAGAACCAAAAACAAGTCTTTTAAATTTACAAACCAAATTTTCACACAATCCTGACATTCGTGTCAAAACCCTTTTGAAATATTTAATCTTAAAAGAAAGAGTTTTAATTGATTTAAACACACTCTCTGTGGATACGAACTGTGATTTATCACTGTATTACTTGCGCGATTCGGTACACTTGCCGAGATCGTAACAAGTTTTTGGCGCCGTTGCCGGGGAGTGTTTGTCTTGAATCAATTAATCTTGATTTTAAAGATTAAATTGTTTTTTATTTTATTTTATTTTATTTTTGTTTTGAATCTGTGCTACTAATCTTTTCTCTGAAGTTGTATGCAAAGCAGTGCTTTTCTAAGGAGAAGCGAACGAATTGCTCAAAAAAAGAAGGAGAGAAAAAGGGCACAGACAGCTCCCATTCCAGTAGCTGAAACCCTAGAGATGGCTGCTCCTAATCAGAATGCTGATCCTAGGATGAACACCATCCTCACGCCTGTCTTCAACAGGCCCAATGCTGGAATTGTTCCACCAGAACTTGGGAACAATCAATGGGAACTTAAGTCCAACATCATTCAGTTGGCCGAAAGAGAAAAGTATGGAGGAGAGGACAATGAAGATCCTCACAGATTCATTGACAGATTTTTACGAATCTGTGACTCTACAAAGCCTCCACATGTTTCTGATGATGCAATCCGATTAAGACTTTTCCCTTTTTCTGTTAAAGGAAAAGCTCTTGATTGGATGGAAAGACAACCTGCGGATAGCATCATCTCTTGGGAAAATTTATCTGAAAAATTCTTTGCAGAGTTCTTCCCCATGGAGAAATACAACAACATGGTGAATGATATCACCTCCTTCAAACAACAATTTGGAGAGACCATCTGCGCTTCTTGGAATAGATTCAAGGCCCTCATGAGAAAGGTTCCTCATTATAACCTATCTCAAGGGGACCAAGTGAGAATCTTCTTCAACGGTTGTCTACCAGAAACAAAATTGGTGATTAACACTGCAGCAGGCGGTTCTTTGGGTGACAAACTGGCTTCTGAGTCATATCATCTTATTGACAAGTTAGCTAAGAACGAGAATGAAACATCTATAAGGACCGGAAAAAGGGAAGCAGTGCCGCTCAATGATAATAGTGCAATGCTGGCGGAACAGAAGTTGTTGTCCCAACAAATGTCCAATTTAAATGCGAAGTTTGAAAAGATGCAACTTTCCAAGGTGCAAGCAAGTACAGTTATCCTTGATTGTGAGTATTGTCATGAAGATCATGATACCAACACTTGTCCTACATTGATGTCCTCAGACTCTACTCAGCAATTTCAGGTAAATGGTATTTGGTATGATCAGCGCCCTAATCAAAATTTCTCAAGAAATCAAAATAATGCTGCTGGTGGTAATAATTACCAGAGGAAAAATTATCAAGGTACTGGTTTAGATATGACATCAGACAATTATCTAAAACCACCACCTATTCCAAAAAAAGAGCCTTCTGACCTGGAGCGTTTAGTCGGATCATTAGCACAAAGTACTAACACTTTAATGGAGGAAAGTAAGGCTAGTCAAAGAAGTACCAACGCTTTCATTGAGGAAAGTAGAGCTAATCAAAGAAGTACCAATGCTTTCATTGAGGAGAGCAGAGCTGATTCCAGAAATACAAAAGCTTCAATCAAGAACCTGGAATATCAGATTGGTCAACTAGCCCAACAATTATCTGATAGAGCTCCAGGTACCTTTCCTGGTAACACTACCACTAACCCCAAGGAAGATTGTTTGGTAGTTACAACTAGAAGTGGGAAAGTGGTATCAGCACCACCAAAACCTATTGAGAAGGAAAAGAAGATTGAACAAGAGGAGAAACCTGAAAAAGAAAAAGAAGAATCTCCTGAGGTATTGAAACCAACTAATGATGAGAAGGAGACAGCTACTCTTCCAAAAGAAAAATTTGAACTCAGTGAAGAGTATCTGCTGAAAATGGCACCTTATCCTGGAAGGTTGAAGCCAGAATTAAAAGCCAAGAGTTATGACAGATTTCTTGATCTTTTCAAGAAATTACATGTGAACATTCCATTCGCTGAAGCATTGGCTAATATGCCAAACTACGCCAAATTCATGAAAGACCTCCTTTCCAGGAAGCAAAAGCTACAGGAATGCCAAACAGTTGCACTTAATGAGGAGTGCAGTGCTATTATTACTAGGAAGTTTCCTCCCAAACTTCGTGATCCTGGAAGCTTTAATATTGAAATTGAAATAGGAGGCACAAAGATTGGCAAAGCTTTGTGTGATTTAGGGGCAAGTATTAATCTGATGCCCTTATCTGTTTGTAAAGCCTTAGGGATCACTGAATTGAAGCCTACTATGGTTTCTCTTCAGCTGGCTGATAGATCCTTGAGAAAACCAAGTGGAATAGTCGAAGATGTTCTGGTAAAAATTGACAAATTCATCTTTCCGGCTGATTTCATTGTGCTTGATATGGAGGTTGAGAATGAAATGCCTCTCATATTGGGTAGACCTTTCCTGGCCACAGCCCGTGCAATGATTGATGTAGAACAGGGAAAGCTGGTGCTAAGGATGAATGAAGACACAATCACTGTCAATGTCTTTGATGCAATAAAAAGACCAGATGATGATAGTGATTGTTTTGAGATTAATGTCTTAGACTGTTGGAAAAAAAAGTGAGTTCGCAGAAGACTTTGAACAAGGAAAAGGTGCTTGGTAGCAATACCTGGAAATGCAAAGTTGAAGAACA
>JAVKPL010007363.1:0-29279 GCA_032173675.1 Gastrolobium villosum
GTTATGTTTTGTTAGTTACTTGGTTAGACATTAGTATTGCTGTGAAGAAAGGAAATAGGGTTCTTTTAGAAATGGAGGAGGGAGGCTTACGGGTGAGGGAGAAGAAAGAAGAAAAGGAGGAGGGAGGCGTGGGGTGGGTCGGTTTGGCCCACAGGATCACACGCGATATTAACTTTCACTCCGATAAAAATTCTTGATCATATATCCTTAATCTACATATTTTTCCAGTCCATGACATATTTTTCTTCCTCAAAATATTGATAAAAATTTCACACTTATCAGTAAGGTCTTAATTACCGCAGTATCTTTCACTTAAAAAAATCACTATTCATCACTTTTTCACAATTTTGCCTACTCACTCAATTTCCGTCCTGATTCCATTTCCAGCATTATTTTTGTCATATTAAATCTCTAACTCCATTTTTCATGCCTCGGTTCACGTTTTTGGCAAATTACCATTTTGCACTTTTGCCCATCTTGGCCCTAATTCTTGGATTTTCATTTTTTCCAATTTAGTAAATCACAAAGTGAAAGGCTGACATATGTATTGTGCAATGGGCATTATTTTTTGCTCATTTTCTTGTCAAATAGTAACTTGCATTCATTATGATATAAGAATTTGTTATGGTATAAGAATGTTTAACACTGTTGAGTAGATGCTCTTTTAACTCAATGACAAAAAAGATGTTCTGCAATAGCAATAACAATTTTGTTTCCTTTGTTATTCAACAAATAAATATTGAAATTTTGTCTCTTAATGTGTGCCTAATATGGTTCATAAAAAGTATTGAGAAATTTTTATCGGCAATATACTTTTGATTAAACATGTTTATCATCAACGTATTATTAATGCTATGTTTATATAAAAGAATAAAATAAAATGTAACACAACATTAGAGATGACAAACACAACCATAAACCATCATTTAATCATGTAGAAGAATAGCATAAAGATGAATGCCAAAACCGGAGAAAACATATGAGAGTCAAGAAGAAAATATATTGGCTTTGAGAAAAAGTAGGGTAGATTGTGAAGTACTGTAATAAAGGAATCTCAGAGGTTAGGATGAGATTACGAGAGAAACATTCAATATATATTTATCACTAAAAAATTTCACAAAATCCACATTAATAGAAAATCCATTAAGATCGTCAGATTCTTGAATACCACAAGATTGTTTTTTAATTGTTTAATGAATACTACCGGATTTGGACAAACTCTAAAATAATTTTTTAAAATCTTAATCAAATATCATGTGACTTTTTTATAATCCTTTAAAATCCAAATTGAGTATCAATAGGTTTTTTTTTTGTCAAACAGTAATCTATTAAAATCCTTTAAATATCAATCCAATGTCATAAATCAAAATAACCGTACATAATTATGAAAATAAACTAAAATTAGATTCATTAAAAAATCCAACTTAATTTACACGCCTAAAATAACATTATTTATGCAAAAAAGTTACATTAATTAACGAACACATTACTTAAAGGAAAAGGAAAGTGGTAAATCAAGTTACTTTCCTTTTTTTTTCTTATATATAGTGGTTTCATTGCCTCTGATGCACAGTGAGATTTTCCCGAAATAACGGCTATATTTCCCGGGGAAATTATGAGAGCTTTAAACGCAAGGCAAAGGAAAGGGGAAGAAGCTAGAATGGTTCGTTTTGTTGATGTTATTATGGAGGAGTCATTCAGTGAATCTCTTTCTACTTCTCAGCACGAGCATGTCCGGCGAATGATAAACTTCAATCAGTTCAAGCCGCCTTCAAGAACAATATACTCAGATAGGTTCATACCAAGCAGATCTGCGTCTAAATTCGCTCTCTTTAATATACCCTCGTCAGAAGAGGTTTCCAACAACACCTACAAAACTCGCTTGCGGACGGCGTTATTCGGACCTGAAGCTGCTCCTGTCACACCTAATAAACGGAGTCCGAATATATTCCGTTATAAGATGGAGACTCGACAGCCCTTCAATTCTCTATGATGATGAGCTTCCCGGGGTTGGTGTTGGTGGCGGGACATATCATAATTATGTTAAACCTCATCGCAAGATTTCCTTATCACCATATAAGGTTTCTTTCTTTTTCTTTGAATTCTGTGGGTTTTATTTATTTTAGAATAATTTTTTTTGAATATTTAACAAAAGATAGAATACGAATCTTAAAAAAAATAAAATTATATTAATTCTTTTAAAGAATTAACGTGAATCTTCTTTAAATTCTAAAAAAATATATAATTTTAAAGAATTTAAAATTTTAAAAGAACCATAAATCTATTTTTTCTTTTCTCAAAAATTAAAATAATATTCTACTTTTTATTGAGCATCCAAAGTATTTCCTCTTTATTTTATTTATGGGAAAAATGTTTATCCTTTTAAATGACACAACTTATATCTTTTCACTCTCACAAAGAGGTGAGACCCACATCTTTATTTTTTTTTGTCAACTCTCTATCTCTCCTCTTTTATTTTTCTCTCTCTTAAAATACTTTACATTCTTTGAAATTGACACACGTCTTTTCCCTTTATTTATTCAACCCAAAACTTAAGTTCAGCTGGGGATATTAGATGGGCCAAATTTTGGTTTTATGGTTTTACCTTGTAAAAAAAACATAAAAACTCAATTTCTATCTAACAATAATGTCGTGTCGTGTTAGGTTCTGGAAGCAATTGACCTTCAAGATAATTTTTATCTGAATCTCGTGGATTGGTCTTACCAAAATGTATTGGCTGTGGCTCTGGGTAGCTCTGTTTATTTGAAGAATGCTTCTATCGGCAGGGTTAGTAGTCTTGTTTCCCTTCCAAGTTTTTTTTTTCCTTCAATGAAAATTGAGCAATGTAATTAGGGATGCTCAATTTTCGCCACTTCAATTTTTCTTGGGTTATTTTCGGACATGTTTGTGATACAGCTGTTTTCAGCGAGGCAAATTGAAAAATTATTCCGTTGTGAGTGATTCGGTTTTGATACGATAAATGCAGGTAACTAGATTATGCGAATTGGGGAGCGATTCTGTTTGTTCGGTTGGCTGGACTCAACGTGGTACACGCCTTGCTGTTGGAACTAGCGATGGTAAAGTCCAGGTATGAGTTTACGTGTCAATCCAATCTTATGCAATTGCAAGTACAGTTAGCAGTTATTACTTATTGGGTTTTATAAGAGTTATGATGCAGGAAAAGTGATTGTGTAATGTTATAGAGATGCGTGTTGCATGCCTTAGTTTTTTTTTTGCTTCAAAAAGTGCGGGCCCCACACAAAATTTTATTTGTGTTGAAAACTTTTTTTTGTCACGTGACATGATAAATGCAAGGATTGTTTTTTATCCATATTCTAAGCAATTTGAGGGCACCCTTCTTTTGAGAAGGTTTTTTTAAGTGTCTTTTCTTTTTTTGCTTTGATACTTATACTGCTTTCAATATTTAGCCATGCATGATGCGTGCGTTAAAATATAAAATACAAAAAGTTGGTTGTGTGTTAATGTTTCAATTAAATGAGATGAGGGGCGTGGCTAAATACTAGCCACTAATTGCTAAGTGTATCGGTATTCTCACAAAAAATAAAGGATACAGGAGGAGTTAGGAATCTCCTTCTTTTGATTACTTGCTTTGAGTTTTCATCCCCTCAGTTTTCCTCATGTTTTTTAATTTGCCTCCGTATTGTACTATTATATTCCTCATGTTTTTTAAGGACGTGACTAAATACCCTTATCTTTTGTTTTATTGTTTTGTGGTGTCAAGATATCTTATTTTCTGCGTCACATCCCTGGAACTTGCTATGTTCTCTTTATTCTTTCTTTCAGAAACATTTATATCTAGAATGTTGCTAACCAGCATGATTTGACACATGTCTCTAACTATTCGATCTCTATGTAGATTTGGGATGCATCTCAATGCAAGAGGACGAGAACTATGGAAGGTCATCGTTCACGTGTTGGGGCCTTGGCCTGGAGTTGTTCTCTTTTGTCTTCTGGTGGCAAGGACAAAAACATTTATCAATTGGATATACGTGCGCCGGAAGATTTTGTCAGTAAACTGTCTGGCCACAAGTCAGAGGTCAGACCTTGTTTTTATTTGCTCATAAATAATATGGTCTAACCAATTTGCTAGTTAGGGGTGTTTGGTTTGGGTTTTCTTTTCAAAACCCCATGCATTACATATTGGTATTTTATGAATTCAATGTTTGGTTCAATGTTTTTTAAAAATTTCCCAGCCAACTCATTTGGCTATGCTTCTACAATTCTGTGCAAAATGGAACAATAAACCGAGACCAACAATTCCACTTTGAAAGTGGTATTGTATGATAACTAGGCAAATGGGATATACAGAATGAAGTATTTGACATAACTACCCTTCTATTATGGGTTACTTTTGTAATGATATTAAAAATATTTGTATTGATATTAAAAATTTAATAAGGGGTTACTTTTATAATTTTATACCATTTACCCATCAATATTCTATCATCAACCAAATATAGACTTTATAAATCTTACATAATTTGCCCAAATTTTTTTTTTCTAACCAAACAACTTTTTTTACATTTTCCTACCAAACTTACTTTCCAACCATTTCTCTATCAGTTATATTTCCCTAGTATTGAAAAATTTTCTCCTCAACCAAACGTCTCCTTACTGTGCATGAATTTAGCATTCTTCGTGTATTTAATTTTTTTTCCGTTTTTGGTTTTTCAAAGGTTTGTGGACTGAAATGGTCTTATGATAACCGCGACTTAGCATCCGGAGGAAATGACAACTATAACACCTCAAATGTTTAAATGTGTATTTTAATATTATAATGTGAAAGGAAAATTGGTGGATTAGTGAAAATCCATGAATTATGGCCAAATGGGCAAAAAGGGCAAAATGGTAATTTGCCAACCGTGTGTTCTGAGGCTTAAATACTGAGTTAGAGATTTCATATTACAAAAATAATACTGGAAATGGAATCCGAAAAGTAGATGCATCTTGTTAGTATATATAAAATATGGTAATTTGCCAAAGACGTGTCCAAAATGGGCAAAAACAAAATTGAGGAATAGTTAGAGATTTCATATTACAAAAATAATGGCAAAATTGTGAATAGGCAAATTTGGGAAAAATTGATGAATAGTGATTTTTAAGTGTTAAATACTGTGGTGTGAGTGTACCGATAGGTGTGAAATTTTTATCAGAATTTTGGAGAAATAAAAATATGTCATGGACTGGAAAAATATGTAGATTAAGAATTTATGATCGGAATTTTTATCGGGGTTAAAGTTAGATCGCGTGTGGGACCCGTGTGACCGAAGTCACTTAGCCCCACTTTCTTTTTCTCCTTCCTTTCCTTCTCTTTTCTCCTTCATGCGCGCCCTTCCCCTGCAAGTGAGCCAAAAACCCCATTTCTTCTCCATTTTCCCATTTCTTCATTTCTTCACCGAATCGCTTGATTTTGGTGTTGAAATCTATTGTAAACAACCTTCCAAAGCCATTGGTAACACTTAGAACCCTTGAATCCATCCCTTGGCTGCGTTTTTTGGCAAAATCAGATCCGACCCACTTGGGTTTTTGGAGCTTTGTTGGAGTTTTGATCTTCCTATGGTTTAGTGAAGCCTTGGTGGTGATCATACAACACATTGTGAGTATATTTGTGGTATTTTGATGGTTGATTTCATAGATCTATAAATTTATGTTCTAAGCTTTAATTTTAGATGTGTGATGATAGAGAGCCCAAATGGAAAAATGCTATTAGATGAAAAGGCCTTAGAATCATGCTTGTAAGCTAGAAATGCTATGATAATTTTTGGTGAAAAAGATAGGTTTTTAACTTAGGAAAATTTGAGGGATTTTCATGAAAAATGAGTTTTGGTGTAATTTGGATTTAATGATTGTTGTAGGGTGCCTCACACGGACGGAATTGTGAAAAGTTGATTTGGAGCATACGTTTGGAACGGATTGCTCGTATTGAGGTAAACTCTTGGAACTTGGGTTTAATCCCTAGTGTGCTCCACCACACCTAGTGGAAGGTAGTGGTTGGATTATGTGGTTATGACATGGTGTGATTGTGTGCTTGTATGCATATTGCTTGTATTTTGTGAAAATTGTTTGGTCACTGGCCAGTTGACGTGTGTTGGGTTTGGACATCCGCTGGATCATTTCGTGACGGAGTGCCAGTTGGACTGCCATGGGGTCGACTCTGGGAGCGACTCCAGGATGAGCCAAACGTGGGACATCCGCCGGATAGGTCTCTTGAGGAGTTCCGGTTGGGTTGGCCATGGAGTTTTCTCAACCATGGGAGAAGCTCTAGGATTGTCTCGGGAGTTATATGATGGAGTCCTTGAACATGAATCCATGTGTGGATGTTCTTGGGTTGTCTCCAGTTGGATGGTGATATTGTATTGCTTGCATATTGCATGATGTCATATTTATACATTTTAGTGAGCCATGGAGTGGAGAGAGCCTCTAGCTCCATTGGTTTACTGAGATATATCCGTATATCTCACCCCGTGTTTGGGGGACCACATTTCAGGTCACTATGAGCCGGGAGGAGCTTCGGGCAAGAAGCCCGTATAGTGGACATTGGATTGGCATGCGGTGCATTAGGATTGCATGACATTTTGGAGGAGGACTATTGGATTGCACATGGCATGACATTAGTATTTTGAGACTTAGGTCATGAACATATTGCATGATGTTATTTCCATGCTTTTGTTAGTGTTCATGATTATATGCTAAGTCTTGTTTATGGTTTATTATTCATGGCATGGATAACTGTATATTTTGAGTGAGCATGGGACTTGTCCATTGCCACATTCATAGCCTTGAAGTCTTGGTATTCATGTTGTAAAAATGGTCCATATTTGTATGTAAATGGCCATTATTTGAGGACTTTGTAAATGATGTTTAATCTAAGGAAAATGCATGATGGAAGGGCCTAGAGCCTACATTAGGACATGATTATGTGTTGTGTGGAGTACCAAGGGGTTAGGGACGGATTACACAACCTTTTTGGGGCTTAAAATGCTGTAATCTGTCATTTTGCTGCATAGTAATCGATTACCCAAGCATGGTAATCGATTACCATGCAACAGGGGACGAAAAATTAGCTACTGTCTTCACTGGTAATCGATTACTGAGCTTTGGTAATCGATTACCATGTGAGGTAATCGATTACCCAAAGTTGGTAATCGATTACCAGAACAGAGGATTGAGAAATTTAGCTACTGCCTCATTTTTGACAGGTGGTAATCGATTACCACCCACTGGTAATCGATTACCACAGTGTAATTTTCAAAAATTCAGGTTTTTCTAGACTAAAAGAAAAGGGCTTAACTTGATGGGTAGAACTCCAAATGGTACGTGGTTTGAAGCCACGCGTAGACAACGTAAAGGACTATAACTTGGTAAAATGTGAGAGTAAGATGGTGAGTTTAAATGAATTGAATAAAAAGAAGGATGAATGATGTTAGTAAAATGTATGCTTCCGCGTATTGCATTTACAATTATAGTGTTGTTTAATTGATTACGGAAAAAGTGTTTATGTAAGAAAAGGAATATGATAAAAGAAAAATTTGGCCGTAATTTAATTAACCCAATCCCTGTGATTGTAACTGCGCTTAATATCATAATCAATGTTAACAATACCGGTGTACAACGGGCTGTTACATTTTATGGTATCAGAGCAGTTTCGTGAGGGAACTCTGATTGTTGTGTATGTTGTATCTTGTGTGCCATAGCTATCTGTGAACTATTTATGATTAATGTATATGTGATTCCTCAGTGTGGGTCTGATCAACTCATTCCTTTGTGTTACATGTACAGATATCATGAGTAGGGCGCGAGGTCGCCGTGGGGCACGTGGTGCAGGTCCTTTGCCACCGGACCCGGTCACTGCAGTCCTGAATGCTCTGCAGGCGGAGACGGCTGCAAATAGAAATATGACTGAAAACCTGATGAAGACTAATCAGGATATGATGCAGGCCTTTATGGCTGAGATGAGGGCGGATAAAGGTCATCCTAGGAGGGATAATTCACCTCCACACACGGCTACGGTGACTCCTACACCGACGCCATCTGTTACTCCTCAACAGGGGGAGAGTGGGGCTAGTCACCACACTGGTGAGGCTAGTCATCATACTACTACTGACTCGAGCTATGTTCCTGATCCGTCATCTGTTGCCCAATCCACTGGGGCTGCGGGGCAGGTTATTGATAATGCTGATGATGAGCGTAGGCTCATATCTTTTAGGAAACATAAGCCACCCGCATTTCTGGGGTCAAGGGACCCAAAGGAGGTTACTGCTTGGTTGAGGGGAATGGATAAGATTTTCCAGGTGATGAGATGCCAAGATCCGCAGAAATTGTTGTATTCCGTATATATGCTGGAGGGTGATGCCCAAGAGTGGTGGGGCAATGTGTCTCGCCCATTTGTTATTCAGGGTGAGGTTATTACTTGGACTATGTTTGAAGGACTGTTTCATGAAGAATATTTTCCCCGCGATGTTCGGGAGGCAAAGCAAGGTGAATTTGATAGTTTGGTACAGGGAGTCATGACTGTGGATGCCTATGTGGCAAAATTTAATGAACTTGTGAAATTTGCTAATTATGGAGGTACTCTACCTACTCCAGAGTTCTTGTCAGCTAAATTCCAAAGAGGGCTGAGTGAGAAGATTGCTAAGAGGATGTCTAATACTGCGGTGAGAAACTTTGCTGACTTGGTGACCCAATGCAAGAGGGTCGAGACTGTTTATGGGAGGTATCCAAAATCGGATAAGGTAAAAGAGCAAGATGTTAAGAGGACACCTGGTCCTTCTGGAAATACTAACAGAGGAGGTTTCAATAATAATAACAGGGGTAGGGGGTTGCATGTGAGGCAGCCTCCTGGTCCGTTCAAGAGGGGTGGAAACCCTGGTGGTGGTGGTGCTGCGAACAGATATTTTATCCCAAAATGTGGGAAGTGTGGGAAACACCACAAGGGTGTATGTGGTGCTGGTCCGTTGACATGTTTTAAGTGTGGTCGGAATGGCCACTTTGCTAGAGATTGTCCATCTTCTTCGGGGCAGGCTGCGAATCTGCAGGCCTTGCCGACAGCTACTACTACTGCCACTCCTACTCCTGCTGTTCCTACTGTGGGACGAGTTTATATTACTAATGCTCAACATACTGAAAAGGCTCCGAATTTGGTAAAAGGTATAATTTTTCTCTCTAATGTTGATTTGTCTGTATTATTTGATTCGGGAGCAACACATTCTTTTGTGGCGGACTATGTGGCTAAGGCGTTGGACTTAAAGGTAACACGGATGGTTCCTCCGATGCGTATTACTACCGCTACAGGAGAGGTTAGTGAATCGTCTTGGATTTGTGAAGATGTGAAGTTCACCTATTTAGGCAGGGGTTATACTATTGATTTAATTATCTTACCCCTGGCCTCTGTCAATTTGATTTTGGGGATGGATTGGTTGTCTCGGAACTGCGCAATGATTGATTGCTGCGGAAAGAGGTTGTTGCTATCTCACGAGAGGCCGTCCGTTTGTCCGTCTTTATATTTGTCTGTCAGTCAAACTGTGAAAGCCTTGAAGGCTGGAGATTTGGGATATGTCTTGTTGGGCGGATTGGTGGGTGATAAAAAGGAGGAGATTTCTGCTATTCCAGTTGTTAATGAGTTTGAGGAAGTATTTCCGGATGAGATACCGGAATTCCCGCCTGAGAGAGAGATTGAATTCTCGATTGACCTATTGCCTGGTGTGGGGCCGATCTCCTTGGCTCTATACCGGATGTCGCCACTTGAGTTGGCCGAGTTGAAGAAACACATTGAAGAACTGTCTGCGAAGAATTTTATTAGGCCGAGTGTGTCTCCGTGGGGAGCACCGGTGATATTTGTAAAGAAAAAGGATGGTAGCATGAGATTGTGCACTGACTACCGACAGTTGAATAAAGTGACTATTAAGAACCGGTACCCATTACCACGCATTGATGATTTATTAGACCAGTTGAGGGATGCCTGTGTGTTTTCGAAGATTGATCTCCGGTCCGGATATCACCAGATTCGGATTAAACCGGAGGATGTACCTAAAACAGCTTTCCGATCCAGATATGGACATTTTGAATATCAAGTGATTCCTTTTGGGCTTACTAATGCCCCTGCGGTGTTCATGGATTATATGAACCGCATTTTTAAATCGTATTTGGACCAGTTCGTGATTGTATTTATTGATGACATTTTGATCTATTCTAAGAGTAAAGAAGAGCACATTTGTCGCCAAGGGATTTCTCGCGCGCCCCCTGTAGAAAGAACACCAAAAAACCCCATTTCTTCTCCATTTTCCCATTTCTTCATTTCTTCACCGAATCGCTTGATTTTGGTGTTGAAATCTATTATAAACAACCTTCCAAAGCCATTGGTAACACTTAGAAGCCTTGAATCCACCTCCTTGGCTGCGTTTTTGGCAAAAATCAGATCCGACCCATTGTGTTCATGGAGGTTCTTGGAGCTTTTTGGTTTCTTGTGGTTTAGTGAAGCCTTGGTGGTGATCATACAACACATTGTGAGTATATTTGTGGTATTTTGATGGTTGATTTCATAGATCTAGAAATTTATGTTCTAAGCTTTAATTTTAGATGTGTGATGATAGAGAGCCCAAATGGAAAAATGCTATTAGATGAAAAGGCCTTAGAATCATGCTTGTAAGCTAGAAATGCTATGATAATTTTTGGTGAAAAAGATAGGTTTTTAACTTAGGAGAATTTGAGGGATTTCCATGAAAAATGAGTTTTGGTGTAATTTGGATTTAATGATTGTTGTAGGGTGCCTCACACGGACGAGATTGTGAAAAGTTGATTGGGAGCATACGTTTGGAACGGATTGCTCGTATTGAGGTAAACTCTTGGAACTTGGGTTTAATCCCTAGTGTGCTCCACCACACCTAGTGGAAGGTAGTGGTTGGATGATGTGGTTATGACATGGTGTGATTGTGTGCTTGTATGCATATTGCTTGTATTTTGTGAAAATTGTTTGGTCACTGGCCAGTTGACGTGTGGAGTTTGGACATCCGCTGGGTTCGTCCTTGTGAGAATGCCAGTCGGGTTTTTCCGTGGAGTCGACTCTGGGAGCGGCGCCAGGATGATCCAAACGTGGGACATCCGCCGGATAGGGCTCATGAGGAGTTCCGGTTGGGTATTGCCATGGAGTCTTCTCAACCATGGGAGAGGCGCCAGGATTGTCTCGGGAGTTATATGATGGAGTCCTTGAACATGAATCCATGCGTGGATGTTCTTGGGTGTCTCCAGTTGGATGGTGATATTGTATTGCTTGTATATTGCATGATGTCATATTTATACATTTTAGTGAGCCATGGAGTGGAGAGAGCCTCTAGCTCCATTGGTTTACTGAGATATATCCGTATATCTCACCCCGTGTTTGGGGGACCACATTTCAGGTCACTATGAGCCGGGAGGAGCTTCAGGCAAGAAGCCCGTATAGTGGACATTGGATTGACATACGGTGCATTGGGATTGCATGATATTTTGGAGGAGGACTATTGGATTGCACATGGCATGACATTAGTATTTTGAGACTTAGGTCATGAACATATTGCATGATGTTATCACCATGCTTTTGTTAGTGTTCATGATTGTATTCTAAGTCTTGTTTATAGCTTATTATTCATGACATGGATAACTGTATATTTGAGTGAGCATGGGACTTGTCCATTGCCACATTCATAGCCTTGGAAGTCTTGAAGAAAATGTTGTAAAAATGGTCCATATTTGCATGTAAATGGCCATTACTTTGAGCACCTTGTAAATAATGTTTAATCTAAGGAAAATGCATGATGGAAGGGCCTAGAGCCTACATTAGGACATGATTATGTGTTGTGTGGAGTACCAAGGGGTTAGGGATGGATTACACAACCTTTTTAGGGCTTAAAATGATGTAATCTGTCATTTTGCTGCATAGTAATCGATTACCCAAGGCATGGTAATCGATTACCATGCAACAGGGGACGAAAAATTGGCTACTGTCTTCACTGGTAATCGATTACTGAGCTTTGGTAATCGATTACCATGTGAGGTAATCGATTACCAGAACAGAGGATTGAGAAATTTAGCTACTGCCTCATTTTTGACAGGTGGTAATCGATTACCACCCACTGGTAATCGATTACCACAGTGTAATTTTCGAAAATTCAGGTTTTTCTAGACTAAAAGAAAGGGGCTTAACTTGATGGGTAGAACTCCAAATGGTACGTGGTTTGAAACCACGTGTAGACAACGTAAAGGACTATAACTTGGTAAAATGTGAGTGTTAAATGGTGAGTCTAAATGAATTGAATAAAAAGGGGAACGAATGATGTTAGCAAAAGGTATGCTTCCGCGTATTGCAATTACAATTATAGTGTTGTTTTAATTGATTACGGAAAAAGGTATTGATGTAAGAAAAGGAATATGATAAAAGAAAAATTTTCCCGTAATTTAATTAACCCAATCACTGTGATTGTAACTGCGCTTAATATCATAATCAATGTTAACAATACCGGTGTACAACGGGCTGTTACATTTTATGGTATCAGAGCAGTTTCGTGAGGGAACTCTGATTGTTTGTGTATGTTGTATCTTGTGTGCCATAGCTATCTGTGAACTATTTATGATTAATGTATATGTGATTCCTCAGTGTGGGTCTGATCACCTCATTCCTTTGTGTTACATGTACAGATATCATGAGTAGGGCACGAGGTCGCCGTGGGCGTAGGCTCATATCTTTTAGGAAACATAAGCCACCCGCATTTCTGGGGTCAAGGGACCCAAAGGAGGTTACTGCTTGGTTGAGGGGAATGGATAAGATTTTCCAGGTGATGAGATGCCAAGATCCGCAGAAGTTATTGTATTCTGTTTATATGCTGGAGGGTGATGCCCAAGAGTGGTGGGACAATGTGTCTCGCCTATTTGTTATTCAGGGTGAGGTTCTTACTTGGACTTTGTTCGAAGGTCTGTTTCATGAAGAATATTTTCCCCGCGATGTTCGGGAGGCAAAGCAAGGTGAATTTGATAATTTGGTACAGGGAGTCATGACTGTGGATGCCTATGTGGCAAAATTTAATGAACTTGTCAAGTTTGCTAATTATGGAGGTACTCTACCTACTCCGGAATTCTTGTCAGCTAAATTTCAAAGAGGGCTGAGTGAGAAGATTGCAAAGAGGATGTCAAATACTGCGGTGAGAAACTTTGCTGATTTGGTGACCCAATGTAAGAGGGTCGAGACTGTTTATGGAAGGTATCCGAAATCTGAGTCGGCAAAAGAGCAAGATGTTAACAGGACACCTGGTCCTTCTGGAAATATTAATAGAGGAGGTTTTAATAATAATAACAGGGGTAGGGGGTTGCATGTGAGGCAGCCTCCTAGTCAGTTCAAGAGGGGTGGAAATACTGGTGGTGGTGGTGCTTCGAACAGATATTTTACCCCACAATGTGGGAAGTGTGGGAAATACCACAGAGGTGTATGTGGTGCTGGTTCGTCGAACTGTTTTAGATGTGGTCAGAGTGGCCACTTTGCGAGAAATTGTCCATCTTCTTCGGGGCAGGCTGCGAATCTGCAGCCTTGCCAGCAGCTACTACTACTGCTACTCCTATGGCTGTTGTTCCTACTGTGGGACGAGTTTATACTACGAATGCACAACGTACTGAAAAGGCTCCGAATTTGGTAAAAGGTATAATTTTCCTCTCTAATGTTGATTTATCTGTGTTGTTTGATTCGGGAGCAACACATTCTTTTGTGGCGGACTATGTGGCTAAGGCGTTGGACTTAAAGGTAACACGAATGGTTCCTCCGATGCGTATCACTACCGCTACAGGAGAGGTTAGTGAGTCGTCTTGGATTTGTGAAGATGTGAAGTTTACTTATTTAGGCAGGGGTTACACCATTGATTTAATTATCTTACCCCTGGCCTCTGTCAATTTGATTTTGGGGATGGATTGGTTGTCTCGGAACTGCGCAATGATTGATTGCTGCGGAAAGAGATTGTTGTTATCTCACGAGAGGCCGTCTGTTTGTCCGTCTTTGTATTTGTCCGTCAGTCAGACTGTGAAAGCCTTGAAGGCTGGAGATCTGGGTTATGTCTTGTTGGGCGGATTGTTGGGTGATAAAAAGAAGGAGATTTCTACTATTCCAGTTGTTAATGAGTTTGAGGATGTATTTCCGGATGAGATACCGAAATTCCCGCCAGAGAGAGATTAAATTCTCGATTGATCTATTTCCTGGTGTGGGGCCGATTTCCTTGGCTCCATACCGGATGTCGCCACTTGAGCTGGCTGAGTTGAAGAAACACATTGAAGAATTATCTGCGAAGAATTTTATTAGGCCGAGTGTGTCTCCATGGGGAGCACCGGTGATATTTGTAAAGAAAAAGGACGGTAGCATGAGATTGTGCACTGACTATCGACAGTTGAATAAAGTGACTATTAAGAACCGGTACCCATTACCACGCATTGATGATTTATTAGACCAGTTGAGGGATGCCTGTGTGTTTTCAAAGATTGATCTCCGGTCCGGATATCACCAGATTCGGATTAAACCGGAGGATGTACCTAAAACAGCTTTCCGATCCAGATATGGACATTTTGAATATCAAGTGATTCCTTTTGGGCTTACTAATGCCCCGGCGGTGTTCATGGACTATATGAACCGCATTTTTAAACCGTATTTGGACCAGTTCGTGATTGTATTCATTGATGACATTTTAATCTATTCTAAGAGTAAGGAGGAGCACGTCGACCATTTGAGGACTGTGTTGCAGGTGTTGAAAGATAAGAAGCTATATGCTAAACCGTCTAAGTGTGAATTCTGGTTATCTGAGGAGCAATTTTTGGGTCATGTTATTTCTGCAAGTGGTGTTGCAGTGGATCCAAGCAAGATTGAAGCGGTGAGTGACTGGGAACGACCTAAGACTGTGACTGAGATCAGAAGTTTTCTGGGGCTTGCTGGCTATTATCGTCGATTTATACAGGGATTTTCTGCAATGGTTCTACCGTTGACTCGATTGACACGAAAGGATACTCCTTTTGTGTGGACCCAGGAATGTGAGGATTGTTTTCTGCTACTTAAAGAGAAATTGACCACTACTCCGGTGTTGACTTTACCTGATCCGGAGGGTGAGTTTGTTATATTGTGATGCTTCTAAGAAAGGTTTAGGGAGCGTGCTGATGCAGGAAGGAAAAGTGATTGCTTATGCGTCTAGGCAGTTAAGGCCGCATGAAGAAAATTATCCGACGCACGACTTGGAATTGGCTGCTATTGTGTTTGCCTTGAAAATCTGGAGGCACTTTCTGTATGGAATGAAATTTGCTGTGTTCAGCGACCATAAAAGCTTGAAATATTTGTTTGATCAGAAGGAGCTGAATATGAGGCAGCGTAGATGGGTTGAATTCTTAAAAGATTATGACTTTGAGCTGAAGTACCACCCGGGAAAGGCTAATGTTGTGGCAGATGCGTTGAGTAGGAAGTCTGTCAATTTATCTCATATGATGATGTGGGACAATGAAGTGATTGAGCAATTCCGTGACATGAAAATAACGGATTTCTTTGCAGGAAGATTGTGTGATATGGAGTTGACGCGGATTGAGAATGAGCTGCACGAGAAGATTAAAGAAACTCAGGTTCGCAATGAAAGTATAAAATATTTGAAAGGCCAGAGTGGCATATCTGTTAATGAACAGGGATTGTTATTATATCAGGGCGGGATTGTTGTGCCCAAGGAACTTGCAGAGGAAGTTATGACTGAGGCCCATAAGGGTCAATATGCTATCCACCCAGGTGCCACAAAAATGTACCAAGATTTGAAAGTTAAGTTCTGGTGGCCTGGGATGAAAAGGGATGTTGCCGAGTACGTATCTAAGTGTTTGGTTTGTCAGAAAGTAAAAATAGAGCATCAGAAACCTGCTGGATTACTTCAGCCGCTGGATATACCAGAATGGAAATGAGAGAGTATTTCAATGGATTTTTTTGTGGGATTGCCGCGAACTCAAGCTGGTTACGATTCAATTTGGGTTATTGTGGACCGACTTACGAAGTCTGCACATTTTCTACCAGTACGAGTGGATTACACCACAGAGAAATTGGCTACACTGTATGTAAAGGAGATTGTTAGACTCCATGGGATACCGATTAGCATTGTCAGCGATCGGGACCCGAAGTTTACTTCACGATTTTGGGGAGCTTTGCAGCAGGCTTTTGGCACTCAGCTTCGACCGAGCACTGCTTATCACCCGCAGACTGATGGTCAGACTGAGAGGACCATACAGACACTTGAGGATATGCTGAGAGCTTGCACACTGGAACAGGGTAATGCCTGGGATAGGTACTTACCACTGGTGGAATTTTCTTATAATAACAGTTTTCATTCCAGTCTGGGTATGGCACCATATGAGGTTTTGTATGGCAGGAGGTGTCGTACGCCCACTTGTTGGACTGAGGTAGGCGATAAAGAAAGATTTGGTCCGGATTTTGTGCAGGAAACAACAGTGCAAATTGAAATGATCAGGGAAAAATTGAAACAGGCGCAGAATCGACAGAAAAGTTACTATGACAATAAGCATAGACCGCTGGAATTTGAAGAAGGTGACCATGTTTTTGTACGTTTGTCGCCGGTCACAGGTGTTGGCCGTGCGTTGGGTGTGAGGAAGCTGAGTCCACGGTTTATTGGGCCGTATCAAATTATGAAAAGAGTAGGATTGGTGGCCTATCAGCTTGCCTTACCCCCGCAATTGTCCAATTTACATGATGTTTTTCATGTGTCGCAGTTGCGACGTTATGTTCCGGATGAATCACATGTGGTGATACCGGATAATATTGAAATTAGTGAGAACTTGAAGACTCCCATTGGTCCTATGGCAGTATTGGATCGCAGTGAGAAGCGATTGAGAAGTAAAGTGATTCCCATGCTGAAGATTCAGTGGGAAGGCCGCACACCTGAGGAGGCTACTTGGGAGCGGGAGGACGAGATTCTCCGGCTGTATCCTGAATTAGCGAGCAGGTATGATTTAATTTTGCGGACAAAATTTCTAAAAGGTGGGGTGAATATAACACCTCAAATATTTAAATGTGTATTTTAATATTATATTGTGAAATGAAAGTTGGTGGATTAGTGAAAATCCAAGGATTATGGCCAAAATGGGCAAAAAGGGCAAAATGGTAATTTGCCAACCGTGTGTTCTGAGGCTTAAATACTGAGTTAGAGATTTCATATGACAAAAGTAATACTGGAAATGGAATCAGGGCGGAAAATTGAGTGAATAGGCAAATTTGGGAAAAATTGATGAATAGTGATTTTTAAGTGTTAAATACTGTGGTGTGAGTGTA
Source organism: Gastrolobium villosum (assembly GCA_032173675.1). Lineage (NCBI taxonomy): Eukaryota > Viridiplantae > Streptophyta > Magnoliopsida > Fabales > Fabaceae > Gastrolobium > Gastrolobium villosum. Next base: position 17,330 of record JAVKPL010007363.1, read on the forward strand.
CCGATAGGTGTGAAATTTTATCAAGATTTTGGAGAAATAAAAATATGTCATGGACTGGAAAAATGTGTAGATTAAGAATTTATGATCGGAATTTTTATCGGGGTTAAAGTTAGATCGCGTGTGGGACCCGTGTGACCGAAGTCACTTGGCCCCACCTCTTTTTCTTCCTTCTTTCCTCTCTTTTCTTCTTCATTTCTCGCGCGCCCCCTGTAGAAAGAACACCAAAAAACCCCATTTCTTCTCCATTTTCCCATTTCTTCATTTCTTCACCGAATCGCTTGATTTTGGTGTTGAAATCTATTGTAAACAACCTTCCAAAGCCATTGGTAACACTTAGAAGCCTTGAATCCACCTCCTTGGCTGCGTTTTTGGCAAAAATCAGATCCGACCCATTGTGTTCATGGAGGTTCTTGGAGCTTTTTGGTTTCTTGTGGTTTAGTGAAGCCTTGGTGGTGATCATACAACACATTGTGAGTATATTTGTGGTATTTTGATGGTTGATTTCATAGATCTAGAAATTTATGTTCTAAGCTTTAATTTTAGATGTGTGATGATAGAGAGCCCAAATGGAAAAATGCTATTAGATGAAAAGGCCTTAGAATCATGCTTGTAAGCTAGAAATGCTATGATAATTTTTGGTGAAAAAGATAGGTTTTTAACTTAGGAAAATTTGAGGGATTTCCATGAAAAATAAGTTTTGGTGTAATTTGGATTTAATGATTGTTGTAGGGTGCCTCACACGGACGAGATTGTGAAAAGTTGATTGGGAGCATACGTTTGGAACGGATTGCTCGTATTGAGGTAAACTCTTGGAACTTGGGTTTAATCCCTAGTGTGCTCCACCACACCTAGTGGAAGGTAGTGGTTGGATGATGTGGTTATGACATGGTGTGATTGTGTGCTTGTATGCATATTGCTTGTATTTTGTGAAAATTGTTTGGTCACTGGCCAGTTGACGTGTGGAGTTTGGACATCCGCTGGGTTCATCCTTGTGAGAATGCCAGTCGGGTTTTGCCGTGGAGTCGACTCTGGGAGCGGCGCCAGGATGATCCAAACGTGGGACATCCGCCGGATAGGGCTCATGAGGAGTTCCGGTTGGGTATTGCCATGGAGTCTTCTCAACCATGGGAGAGGCGCCAGGATTGTCTCGGGAGTTATATGATGGAGTCCTTGAACATGAATCCATGCGTGGATGTTCTTGGGTGTCTCCAGTTGGATGGTGATATTGTATTGCTTGCATATTGCATGATGTCATATTTATACATTTTAGTGAGCCATGGAGTGGAGAGAGCCTCTAGCTCCATTGGTTTACTGAGATATATCCGTATATCTCACCCCGTGTTTGGGGGACCACATTTCAGGTCACTATGAGCCGGGAGGAGCTTCGGGCAAGAAGCCCGTATAGTGGACATTGGATTGACATGCGGTGCATTGGGATTGCATGACATTTTGGAGGAGGACTATTGGATTGCACATGGCATGACATTAGTATTTTGAGACTTAGGTCATGAACATATTGCATGATGTTATTTCCATGCTTTTGTTAGTGTTCATGATTGTATTCTAAGTCTTGTTTATAGCTTATTATTCATGACATGGATAACTGTATATTTGAGTGAGCATGGGACTTGTCCATTGCCACATTCATAGCCTTGAAGTCTTGATGAAAATGTTGTAAAAATGGTCCATATTTGCATGTAAATGGCCATTACTTTGAGCACTTTGTAAATGATGTTTAATTTAAGGAAAATGCATGATGGAAGGGCCTAGAGCCTACATTAGGACATGATTATGTGTTGTGTGGAGTACCAAGGGGTTAGGGATGGATTACACAACCTTTTTGGGGCTTAAAATGCTGTAATCTGTCATTTTGCTGCATAGTAATCGATTACCCAAGGCATGGTAATCGATTACCATGCAACAGGGGACGAAAAATTGGCTACTGTCTTCACTGGTAATCGATTACTGGGCTTTGGTAATCGATTACCATGTGAGGTAATCGATTACCCAAAGTTGGTAATCGATTACCAGAACAGAGGATTGAGAAATTTAGCTACTGCCTCATTTTTGACAGGTGGTAATCGATTACCACCCACTGGTAATCGATTACCACAGTGTAATTTTCGAAAATTCAGGTTTTTCTAGACTAAAAGAAAGGGGCTTAACTTCATGGGTAGAACTCCAAATGGTACGTGGTTTGAAACCACGCGTAGACAACGTAAAGGACTATAACTTGGTAAAATGTGAGAGTAAGATGGTGAGTTTAAATGAATTGAATAAAAAGGGGAAAGATTAGTGATGTTAGCAAAATGTATGCTTCCGCAAATTGCATTTACAATTATAGTGTTGTTTTAATTGATTACGGAAAAAGGTATTGATGTAAGAAAAGGAATATGATAAAAGAAAAATTTGCCCGTAATTTAATTAACCCAATCACTGTGATTGTAACTGCGCTTAATATCATAATCAATGTTAACAATACCGGTGTACCGGCTGTTACAACGGGCTGCCCCCAACACTCAACTTACAACCAGTATCAGTCACAACCCACCCTACCAAGTGGCACCAGGAAAATGGCCCTAGACTCTTGAAATGAGGAGAGAACCGATGAAACAGTATTTTGACATATATGAAAACTCGTTTATATAAGTCCTACATAATATTAGCATTAATAGTAATTATCATGCACTTATTATAATTTTTCCGGAGATACTCCATAACCAATATCAGTTCTGATACGCATTTATAAGTCCCGGGTAGCAAAACCGATATATGCACTTTTCTTCTGAAAAGCGACTTTTAGTGTTCTTACTCACTTACTATAATTATTTAAGCCAAATAATAATTATTAAGGTCAATTATGAAATCATTTCCTAATTTGTCACAATTAATTCATTAATTACCTTAATTAGCGGTGCGGGTTCTTACAGTGGTTCTCTACCCTTGCCCCAAAATAGAAATTAAACTGCGCAAGTGGTGTTTTTCTTCAACAAAACTCAAGCTTAAAAAGGATTGATGATTATTCTATGGCATAGGAATAGAGAAAGATGAAGACTTGATAGTATTTAGTGAGAAAGACACAAGCTTTTGGAAGGAAGACAATGGCACAATGAAGAACCCAACATGAAAGCCATGAAGATCAGCATTGGGGTCTGAAAAATGACCTAGGGTATAGTGCCTTAGCTATATTTAGGTGCACTCACTTAAACTAAAAATATTAGTTTAATTAGTTATGCTCTTCGTCTAACTCCAAAATTTTATATTCTTAACCTAGACATTTTTCTTGAAATTATCATATTTTTATTATAATTTTTCGAAATACTTTACCGGTACACATTTTATACAAAGCCACTATTAGTTCTGACATCATCACTCATTATATTTACTTCAAACTTGTTATTGTTGACCTAGATATTTTTCTAGGAATATTTAATTTTTTATTCTAATTTTTTGAAATACTTCACCGGTACACATTTATACCGTGAAGCAGAACCGGTATCTGTACTTTTCCTCAGAAAAGAGATTTAAGCGTTATTTGACCTTCTCGATAATTATTCTGATCTTTCTATATTTATCCAAAGTTAATTATAGAATTATTTTTTAAATTCATAATTAAATTATTTTATTTTAACGGTGCAGGTTCTTACAGTTAATTACATGTAAATAAGGGATTTCAACACAGATTAGAAAGCTTCTTGATAATTCTGATTGGAGAATCCTAATTGGGCAATAGAAAAGTGTGTTTATCATGCTTTGGAGCATTGGGATTAGAATGCACCGGAAACTCTTAAGGATCATCAATCGAGTTTGGGGATTTTTTTTTATTTTCACGTGTTTTTGAATTCGCTATGCTAGGCTAGATTCTTTTGTAGTTAGGAGCATATGGACCCCAATTGATTCTATATGATTATAAACTAAATTGTCTCTAAATTTCTTCCTTTTAATAATTGAATGGATTTTTGTGTTTAATGCTTGTTATGAGTTTTGCTCCTCATAGATTGATTTAGGGGAATTGTATGATAATAGGAATGTTGATGCATGAACATCGATTTAACAAATTCATCATAATCCTTGTGATAGACATAGGGTATTGTGCAATCTTTAGATTCTTGATCTTAATGCATGTTTTATATCTTGAGTAACAACCGGAGAATTAGGATTCTTTCAAGATTGCATAGAATTAGGGCAACAAAGGATTGAGCCTTAATTAATATAGAAGGAATTGATTGGTTATATTTTAAGGATGAGTTCTTGAGTTTTTAATTCATAAGATGTAGAGGAGATTGGGATAAATCTAACCCTTAACTATACTTATCTTGATTGTCGAAAACCTTAACAATGAAAATCCCCAAGTGAAGACTTAATTCAAGTTCGTACTTATACTAATATGGTATCAGTAGATAAATTTTTATTTTTATTTTAAAAGGTGTTTCCCATTTATATGGCAATTAAGCGTAATAAAAAGCCTATTGAAATTAATAAAAAAACTGTAGAAATAAAAGTGACAAATTAATGTTATATTGTTAATTAAAACAAGAAAATAAATGTACCAAAAAAAAAAAACAAGAAAAGAAGACAACAACGTCATACAAATTTTTTTTCTTGCAACTTTTCATTATGTATAATAAATGCATATATATTTCGATTCTTTCCCTTTTCAATAAAGAAACACAAAAGAGGTAATTAAAATTAAGAAAACAAAAAGAAAAGATAATCACGAAAAATCACGAAGAATAAATCTAATAAGTGTATGTAACAAATGCAAAGTAGGATCCTTTTTATAAACATATAACTGTCGATAAAGAAACCTAAAAGTAGTCATTGTAATGGTAATAAAAAAAATCATAATAATATTATGTTGAAAAACAAATCAAATCAAATCTCAATCTTACTTTTAAAAAATCCAGCTAATGAACCAACAAGTGAGGCGTGAATTCTATAAATTACCACATCATCTCCCCTCTGAAGTAAACTTTCTTTCTCTTTCTGTCTACAAATCTCTCTCTCTCTATACTTGTGTTTGTCAAGAACGCGAAATGGCTTCCTGGGTTTTCTCATGCTTATGATCTTTGATTCATCGGGCTTCGATTACAACCACAACATGCAAAGAAATATGAGATCTCATGGTCGTGGAGAATTGGGTTACAATAACCACAACATGCAAAACAACAATATCCGATCTCGTGTGGAATTGGATTACAACCTCAACTTGCAAAACAACTTTATAGATGATGTTTACGTCTTGGATTCGCTGGACTTGCTGAGTTACAACCGCAACATGCAAAACAATGTAAGAGAAAGGGTTTATGGACTTTCAAGGGTACTGGAGTCCACAACAACACAAGATCTTGAAGAGGTCACAGTTGAAGCAGAGTCCACAACAACACAAGACTCTAGATCTTTTCAAGATCTTGAAGAGGTGGTCACTACTGAAGCAGAGTCTGATTCTTCCATCTGCACCGACTGTTCTATTTGTCTTGGGGAGATTGGTTCAAGTGCAATAATTGGCTTGCCTTGTTCACATGTGTTTCATCGGGAATGCATCACTAAGTGGCTCATGGTTCGCAATACATGTCCTTTATGTAGATGCAGTGTGTCTAGGAATGATTAAGTAAACAAACATAACGTTGTATTTGTATTCTTGTTCTTAATTTCAGTGGCTGTATATGTAGCTTGTCTCATTCTTGTACTGTTCTGTAGTTACTTCTCTTTGTAGTAAGTCGTTTGGAATTTTTGGAGTGTATTGTATTGGTCTGTCCCAATTCCCATGGATTTGTATGGGTTCCTTTTTAAGGGATACGAAATTGCCTTGAATCAAAGGAATCATTTTTCTTATAATGCTGTTACTCTTTTTAGTCTCTTAAAACTTTGTTGAGTTTCCTAAGTTAAAATAAAATATTAAGTCTGTATATAATGCTAAAAAGTTCAAATCCATTAGGAACACAAAGCATCCGTTGTGGGCGATCTGTCATAGTACAGTTCCGCGATTCTTACAAGAACATACAGAAAACATGAAAGGCGAGCCCGCAGTGGATTTCGACATACATAATTGCATTTGAGGCCAGTTTGGGCCATTGGCAAAAAATAGTCAATCTCATTTAAATGGATAGGAACACCTTCAAAACCAAAAATAACAAGTAAAAGTCAAAATAATGAATATGTGAAAATGATAAAAGTATTTAATTATTAATTCACTACATATATATATTTTTTTTAAATAAATGAATTTATTCGTAAAGGCTTTTATCCGATTAAATAAGCCAAGGCCATGGTAACTAGGGTTTGGATGATAAGCATATGGTAACTAGTTTAAATCTTAACTATGTCCATTTATTTAAACTACAAAAAATTATCATACAAAAAAGTTCTTAATTCTTATGCAGATAAACTATCTTTTTCTTGGATTCAACTAGAGAAATTGATTAATCAAATTGTGTACAAGCCTAACCGTAATACTCTAAGGGTTTGTTTGGGAGTCATTCTTAGGAGAAAAAGAGAAGGAAGAGAAATATTTTACATACGTCTTCCCCTTATTTGTGAGTTTAAAAAAATGGAAGGAGGAATTTGGGAATTTTTATAAAACCCTCCAAAAGCCTTTTCTCCCTTAAAATCAAAGTTTTCCTAATTTAAGAATTTGAGGGGAAAAAATATTAAAAATTATTTATCTTCTCTTACATTAAAATCAAAACTCTCTCTGTATTCAATTTCCTCCCTCTCTATTCAATTAATATTAGTTTTTTAAAAAATGATAAAATTATAAAAATATCTCATTAATTTTTCATTTTTCTACCTTATTATATTTTTAACTCTCAAATAAGGGGAGAGGAATACCTTTCATTTTCCCTTCCTTCCTTTCCCCTTCCCGTTGGATCCCCTTCCGTCTCTTCCCCTCCAAACTCCCAAACACACCCTATTGCTTTGTTTGGGAGTTAGTTTTAGGTGGAAAGGAAAGAAAGGGGAGAATTTTATTAAACAAAAAATAAAAATTTGTTTGTGAGTTACAAAAAAGTGAGGGGAAGGAAGGATTTTTCACAAAATTCTCCAAACTTCTTGTTCTTAAAATTAAAGCTTTCCCAATTTGTGGTGTTTTAAGAAGTAGACGATATTAAATTACTTAGTAAATGCGAATGTATTTTTTCCAATTTAGTAAATCACAAAGTGAAAAGCTGACATATGTATTGTGCAATGGGCATTATTTTTTGCTCATTTTCTTGTCAAATAGTAACTTGCATTCATTATGATATAAGAATTTGTTATGGTATAAGAATGTTTAACACTGTTGAGTAGATGCTCTTTTAACTCAATGACAAAAAAGATGTTATGCAATAGCAATAACAATTTTGTTTCCTTTGTTATTCAACAAATAAATATTGAAATTTTGTCTCTCAATGTGTGCCTAATATGGTTCATAAAAAGTATTGAGAAATTTTTATCGGCAATATACTTTTTATTAAACATGTTTATCATCAACGTATTATTAATGCTATGTTTATATAAAAGAATAAAATAAAATGTAACACAACATTAGAGATGACAAACACAACCATAAACCATCATTTAATCATGTAGAAGAATAGCATAAAGATGAATGCCAAAACCAGAGAAAACATATGAGAGTCAAGAAAGAAAATATATTGGCTTTGAGAAAAAGTAGGGTAGATTGTGAAGTACTGTAATAAAGGAATCTCAGAGGTTAGGATGAGATTACGAGAGAAACATTCAATATATATTTATCACTAAAAAATTTCACAAAATCCACACTAATAGAAAATCCATTAAGATCGTCAGATTCTTGAATACCACAAGATTGTTTTTTAATTGTTTAATGAATACTACCGGATTTGGACAAACTCTAAAATAATTTTTTAAAATCTTAATCGAATATCATGTGACTTTTTTACAATCCTTTAAAATCCAAATTGAGTATCAATAGGTTTTTTTTTTGTCAAACAGTAATCTATTAAAATCCTTTAAATATCAATCCAATGTCATAAATCAAAATAACCGTACATAATTATGAAAATAAACTAAAATTAGATTCATTAAAAAATCCAACTTAATTTACACGCCTAAAATAACATTATTTATGCAAAAAAGTTACATTAATTAACGAACACATTACTTAAAGGAAAAGGAAAGTGGTAAATCAAGTTACTTTCCTTTTTTTTCTTATATATAGTGGTTTCATTGCCTCTGATGCACAGTGAGATTTTCCCGAAATAACGGCTATATTTCCCGGGGAAATTATGAGAGCTTTAAACGCAAGGCAAAGGAAAGGGGAAGAAGCTAGAATGGTTCGTTTTGTTGATGTTATTATGGAGGAGTCATTCAGTGAATCTCTTTCTACTTCTCAGCACGAGCATGTCCGGCGAATGATAAACTTCAATCAGTTCAAGCCGCCTTCAAGAACAATATACTCAGATAGGTTCATACCAAGCAGATCTGCGTCTAAATTCGCTCTCTTTAATATACCCTCGTCAGAAGAGGTTTCCAACAACACCTACAAAACTCGCTTGCGGACGGCGTTATTCGGACCTGAAGCTGCTCCTGTCACACCTAATAAACGGAGTCCGAATATATTCCGTTATAAGATGGAGACTCGACAGCCCTTCAATTCTCTCTTTATGTCCGATGATGATGAGCTTCCCGGGGTTGGTGTTGGTGGCGGGACATATCATAATTATGTTAAACCTCATCGCAAGATTTCCTTATCACCATATAAGGTTTCTTTCTTTTTCTTTGAATTCTGTGGGTTTTATTTATTTTAGAATAATTTTTTTTGAATATTTAACAAAAGATAGAATACGAATCTTAAAAAAAAAAATTATATTAATTCTTTTAAAGAATTAACGTGAATCTTCTTTAAATTCTAAAAAAATATATAATTTTAAAGAATTTAAAATCTTAAAAGAACCACAAATCTATTTTTTCTTTTCTCAAAAATTAAAATAATATTCTACTTTTTATTGAGCATCCAAAGTATTTCCTCTTTATTTTATTTATGGGAAAAATGTTTATCCTTTTAAATGACACAACTTATATCTTTTCACTCTCACAAAGAGGTGAGACCCACATCTTTATTTTTTTTTGTCAACTCTCTATCTCTCCTCTTTTATTTTTCTCTCTCTTAAAATACTTTACATTCTTTGAAATTGACACACATCTTTTCCCTTTATTTATTCAACCCAAAACTTAAGTTCAGCTGGGGATATTAGATGGGCCAAATTTTGGTTTTATGGTTTTACCTTGTAAAAAAAACATAAAAACTCAATTTCTATCTAACAATAATGTCGTGTCGTGTTAGGTTCTGGAAGCACTTGACCTTCAAGATAATTTTTATCTGAATCTCGTGGATTGGTCTTACCAAAATGTATTGGCTGTGGCTCTGGGTAGCTCTGTTTATTTGAAGAATGCTTCTATCGGCAGGGTTAGTAGTCTTGTTTCCCTTCCAAGTTTTTTTTTCCTTCAATGAAAATTGAGCAATGTAATTAGGGATGCTCAATTTTCACCACTTCAATTTTTCTTGGGTTATTTTCGGACATGTTTGTGATACAGCTGTTTTCAGCGAGGCAAATTGAAAAATTATTCCGTTGTGAGTGATTCGGTTTTGACACGCCTTGCTGTTGGAACTAGCGATGGTAAAGTCCAGGTATGAGTTTACGTGTCAATCCAATCTTATGCAATTGCAAGTACAGTTAGCAGTTATTACTTATTGGGTTTTATAAGAGTTATGATGCAGGAAAAGTGATTGTGTAATGTTATAGAGATTCGTGTTGCATGCCTTAGTTTTTTTTTTTTGCTTCAAAAAGTGCGGGCCCCACACAAAATTTTATTTGTGTTGAAAACTTTTTTTTGTCACGTGACATGATAAATGCAAGGATTGTTTTTTATCCATATTCTAAGCAATTTGAGGGCACCCTTCTTTTGAGAAGGTTTTTTTAAGTGTCTTTTCTTTTTTTGCTTTGATACTTATACTGCTTTCAATATTTAGCCATGCATGATGCGTGCGTTAAAATATAAAATACAAAAAGTTGGTTGTGTATTAATATTTCAATTAAATGAGATGAGGGGCGTGGCTAAATACTAGCCACTAATTGCTAAGTGTATCGGTATTCTCACAAAAAATAAAGGATACAGGAGGAGTTAGGAATCTCCTTCTTTTGATTACTTGCTTTGAGTTTTCATCCCCTCAGTTTTCCTCATGTTTTTTAATTTGCCTCCGTATTGTACTATTATATTCCTCATGTTTTTTAAGGACGTGACTAAATACCCTTATCTTTTGTTTTATTGTTTTGTGGTGTCAAGATATTTTTTTCTGCGTCACATCCCTGGAACTTGCTATGTTCTCTTTATTCTTTCTTTCAGAAACATTTATATCTAGAATGTTGCTAACCAGCATGATTTGACACATGTCTCTAACTATTCGATCTCTATGTAGATTTGGGATGCATCTCAATGCAAGAGGACGAGAACTATGGAAGGTCATCGTTCACGTGTTGGGGCCTTGGCCTGGAGTTGTTCTCTTTTGTCTTCTGGTGGCAAGGACAAAAACATTTATCAATGAGATATACGTGCGCCGGAAGATTTTGTCAGTAAACTGTCTGGCCACAAGTCAGAGGTCAGACCTTGTTTTTATTTGCTCATAAATAATATGGTCTAACCAATTTGCTAGTTAGGGGTGTTTGGTTTGGGTTTTCTTTTCAAAACCCCATGCATTACATATTGGTATTTTATGAATTCAATGTTTGGTTCAATGTTTTTTAAAAATTTCCCAGCCAACTCATTTGGCTATGCTTCTACAATTCTGTGCAAAATGGAACAATAAACCGAGACCAACAATTCCACTTTGAAAGTGGTATTGTATGATAACTAGGCAAATGGGATATACAGAATGAAGGATTTGACATAACTACCCTTCTATTATGGGTTACTTTTGTAATGATATTAAAAATATTTGTATTGATATTAAAAATTTAATAAGGGGTTACTTTTATAATTTTATACCATTTACCCATCAATATTCTATCATCAACCAAATATAGACTTTATAAATCTTACATAATTTGCCCAGAAATTTTTTTTCTAACCAAACAACTTTTTTTACATTTTCCTACCAAACTTACTTTCCAACCATTTCTCTATCAGTTATATTTCCCTAGTATTCAAAAAATTTCTCCTCAACCAAACGTCTCCTTACTGTGCATGGAATTTAGCATTCTTCGTGTATTTAATTTTTTTTTCCGTTTTTGGTTTTTCAAAGGTTTGTGGACTGAAATGGTCTTATGATAACCGCGACTTAGCATCCGGAGGAAATGACAACAGAGTATGCAACTGCAAACTATATCATCTATATGAACTGCCCCATAGCACTCTTTCTTTACTTCTTGGCATTGTTAACTAATAATTTATTTTGTATGTTTGCAGTTGCTGGTTTGGAATCGACTCTCTACCCAGCCCATCCTGAAGTACTGTGAGCATAAAGCAGCTGTTAAAGCTATTGCATGGTCTCCGCATGTTCATGGACTTCTTGCATCTGGAGGAGGAACTGCAGACAGATGTATTCGCTTCTGGACAAGGTTCGTTATTGGGTAGCACTTTGAAAGGATTGAATTTTTTCTAGTTTTAGGTAATTCATGTAACTCATTTAAAGCATAAAAGAAAAACTAACTGCCTGGCCTAACCAAAGCCTACTTGATGTAAATGAGATGAATAAGATAGAGGTTTTCACGTATTATCCTTTTATTCTTATAAAGAGACTATTTCTTAGATTCGAACACGTGACCTTTTGGTCATCAAGAGAAGCTTTATCTCTTCTGTAGATTCATTCTCGTAAGAATAACTCTGAATAGGGAAATAATAACAAAAAAGATAAAGGATCAATAACTTAATACATCAACGGTGAACCTCCCAATTAAGTTGAAGACAGATATTGTGACGCCCGACCGCTTCA